>JASCZW010016811.1:0-18056 GCA_034211315.2 Aedes japonicus | reverse complement strand
GGCAAAAGGCAGGTATCGCAACCGCGGTGCGGCAACGCAGGTGGTGGTAACCAGCAGGTAAAGTGTGTAAAAGGTGCGCGGCAGCAAAACCGGCACAAAACGCGGCAACGGCAAAAGGTACAGGCAAAAGGTAAAAATGTTACGGCGCAACCGTAAAGGTGCGCGTGTGTGCGGCAGGCAAAAAATGTATGAAAAAACGCCGTGTTGCAGGCAAAGGTGCGGCAGAAACGGCAGGTATGTGTGTAGTAGGTGTGTGTACGGTAAAGGCAGGCAAAGAAAGGCAGGTACGCAAAGGTAAAAGAAAGGTGCAGTGTGTGCAAGAAAAGGTAGTGCAGCACAGTGTGCGGCAGGTAAACCAGGCAGGCAACGAAAGAAGAACCGGTAAACCAGCGTGTGTAAAGGCAGGTAACTGTGTGTGTGTGTGTGTGTGTGTGCGCGTAAAAGAGAATGTGATGCAAAAAATGCAAAAAAAAAAAAAAAAAAAAAAAAAAAAAAAAAAAAAAAAAAAAAAAGGTAGAAAAATGTGTGTAGAAAAATAAAAATGTATGCGTGTGCACAATGTGACAGGCAAAATGTGTAGGGGCAGGCAAATGTACGTACAAAGAACAAGGCAAGATTTTTTTTTCATAATGATCCGCCCGCCAGCCTGGGTATGAGAACCAATAAGAAGCCAATGTAGCGAAAATAAAAAAAAAGAAGTGATAGGCCCAGACGCATCATCTTCCATTTCCAGTGGTGATTGACCAGCGTAATCCACTCCTGTGTTCGCGAACACCGGCGAAGGTGTAATGCGATAATCCGGCAAGTCACCCATATACTGGCTGGACGGTCGAGGATTGTGTCTACAACACACATAACATGTAGCAATAGTCTTCTTGATTAGTGATTTCAATTAACGGGTGTCCACTAAAAATGAGAATGATTTCAATACTTTTCCATCAGAACAAAAACGGCCGCATAGAAATGTCACTTTAGATGAATGAATCGTTGCACTCTCCAGAAAATTTTCATACACTCTTATTTCACTCTAACATGTTCAGTCGTGTTCAGCATGCCGTCGAAACAGGAAGAACTGCGCGCGCGCGTTGTACAATTCTTTCAAGCGAACGAAGATCGAAAAACACACGGTGGACCATTTTTGTCGTGAAAAGTTCCGGTATCCACCGTATACCGTATCCTGGCATGCATGAGAGTAACCCGGAAGAAAGGTTGCGGCCGTCCAGCGAAAATAATGAATGAGAAAACGCTCCGCTCGCTGCGCAGCAGTGTTCAACAACAAGGATTCGGTAAGTCAACGGGAAGCAGCCCGAAAGTTCCATTGTTCGAAGTCACTCATCTGCAAGACGCTAAAGAAAGAAGGAATAGTGTGTAGAAAGAAAACCAGATCCCCAGAGTACACAGATGAGCAGATTCAAACCGTGAAATCCCAATGCCGCTGGATGACTCGAATTACGGCGGAAAATCTTTCGTTCTGGACGACGAAAGCTACTTTCCTCTTTCGAAGTCTCATATACCGGGAAACGACCGATTCTGCACTAAGGACAAATCTACTACTCCTCCAAAAGTAATGTATAAGTTCAAGCACAAATTTGAATCGAAGGTTATGTTATACATCGTAATATCCGATAAGGGTATTTCCGAAGCCGTGGTTCAAACCAAGCGGTTTGGCCATCAACCAGAGGTGTACCAAAGAGAGTGTTTGCAGAAAATACTCATCCCATTTCTTAAACAACATCACTCGGATGGCAAATACGTGTTTGGCCGGACAAGGCATCATCGCACTACGCAAAAAACGCTAACGTTTTTGGAGAGCCAAAATATACCATATGTCCCAAAAGACCGGAATCCGACAAATTTGCCACAGTGCCGTCCTATCGAGGATTTCTTCGGTCTTTGAGCTCCATGGTATACAAGGATAATTGGAAGGCCAAGAACACCAAGCAACTTACCAACAGGATCAAAAGCTGCATCCGAAAAATCGATGTGGCTGCCGTCCAACGGTCATGTTCCAGCATAACGACTAAGCTGCGCGCACGGCGGACCACGGACCATATGACAATATTCACTAAACTTAGTTTGAAGATTTAAGTTGACCCTTTTAATAAAATAAATCAGTTTGAACAAAACTTCACTGGTATTTTTTCCTGACCCATTCTTTTTCGTTCTCATTATTTAGTGGACACCCGTTAATTGGCCAAAACCTTTCACGCACAATCGATAGCAGACCACGTTGTCCAACATGAAGATGTTCTTCGTGTAGCTTCTTAACCAGGATTCGAGTAACTTGATTCTTATCTGGCAGCAGAATCTGATGTTTTCCATCGTACGGGATCGATGAATACTTAAGTCGACCTCCGACTCTGATCAAGCCGTCAGAACCCACAAATGGGGATAATCCGCTATAGTTGTTCCGTTTCTGAGAACCACTGGACAACACCTTGAAGAGATCGCCAAATGATTCCTGCTGAACCAGTTTCAAGATGGTACGGAGTGCTTCAGCCATTTCCTGTACGCTTGGTTCTGAGAGATTTCTAGTCTTCGTTCGAGTGTTCGCAATAAACCGCAATACATACACCCAAGCTCTTTGCAAGCGCCGAAAATAGCTCATTCTGTTGAAATTTACCGGTGGGATATTCTTCACTGCGCTGAGGACCGTGCTCGTTCTAAGTTCAGGAAGCTCGATGGTAGCATCATACTCGACTGTACGAGGCTCTATTTCATGTAAAATTGGTGAACCTTTCCACCACAATTCATGTTCCGCGAGTCCTTCAGGCAACAAACCCCGTGAAATTAAATCGGCTGGGTTGTTCTCAGAACGTACGTATCGCCACTCGCAACCTTGCGACAGCTCGATGATCGTTGCTACACGGTTTGAAACAAACTGATTCATAGCAAGCGGTGACTTCTTTAACCAGCACAAAACCACTTGCGAATCACACCAAAGTGTCACAGTTTTAAATGGAACCTTCCAAGCTGTCATCGTCTTCGCCACGAGTTGAGTCAGTAGTAAAGCTCCACATAACTCCAACCGTGGAATAGTGGATGGTTTCAACGGGGCCACTCGCGACTTACTGCAAACCAACTCTGTGCTGATCGTTCCATCAGAGAAACGCATCTGGTGTAAAGTACTGCACCGTACGCCTTGTTGCAAGCGTCGGAAAATCCATGGAGCTCCACGCCATTGTCCGTTTCAGTTATAACACAACGCTTCTTCTTCATTTCGTTCACCATCGGAAGTTGCTGCCGGAAGTTCATCCAATTCTTCATCTGTTCCTGAGGCAATTCTTCGTCCCATGGCACGCCTAGACGCCATAGATCTTGCATGATCAGCTTTGCCGTAGTGATAATCGGCCCAAGGAAGCCTAACGGATCAAAAAGTTGACCGATGTCGGATAGTACACTTCGCTTCGTTGGGAAGGAACCTCGCCCCGAGTCCAATGCTTTCACGTAGAAACTGAAATAATCTTGGTCCGGATTAAAAATGATACCTAGAGTTTTGATAGTGTTGTTTATATCCGCATTTTCAAAATCCATTCGGGTCTCCTGGAGTTCTTCTGGAATGTTGTTGAGCACGGTCTGATCATTGGAACTAAGCTTATGAAGACCGAAGCCGCCTCGCTTCAACATTTCCGATAGCTGTTCATAAATCTCGATCACTTCATCCGCTGTTCTTCCTCCAGTAAGAAAATCATCAATATAGCTGTCTTCTACCACTACTCTCGCTGCGAGCGGTAGATCGTGTTCTTCATCCTTGGCTAGTTGAACTAGTGCCCTTGTAGCAAGATATGGTGCACTGGAACAACCGTAAGTAACAGTTGTCAGCTCAAACGTCGTTATCTGATTCTGTTCGTCTAGCCACAGAATTCTTTGATATTTTCGGTCATCCTTATGAACTCCAACCTGGCGGTACATTTTTGGGATATCCGCTGTCAGTACCACTTTGTGCGAGCAAAAGCGAAGCATAATCGATACCAAATCGCTTTGTACGGTTGGTCCTACATTAAGCATGTCGTTCAGCGATAGACCAGATGTTGTTTTCGCTGATGCATCAAAAACTACACGGATTTTCGTCGTTGAACTGGCCTCCTTGTATACCGCATGATGCGGTAAAAGTATCCATCAAGAGAATTTTCGAGCACTCTCTCCATATGACCTAATGCCAGGTATTCCGACATAAATGCCGTGTAGCGGTTCCTCTTCGAATCGTCAATGAACGTACGTAATAGCTTCCCGAATCGTCGCTGAGCAGCCTCATAGGATTCGCCAAGTTGAGCTTTACGGCTGTTGAATGGAAGTCGAACGGAGTACCTACCGTCGCCATCACGTGATACTGTTCGTACGAAATGCGTTTCAACGGCATGCTCTTCTGCAGTGAGTGGAGATGCCTCGCCACAAGCTTCTAGCTCCCAAAACTTCGACAAAGTTTGATTCAAATCCTCATTAGTTACCGCTAGATGACAACCAGTGCGTTGACGCTTGTTGTTGCTTGTGTTCACTGATCCACTAACGATCCATCCTAGTTGAGTTTCCACCAAAGTAGGTGATTCGTTGCTTATCTTCATTCTTCCTTCCTTGAGTAGATCGTAAAATATTTCTGCACCAATGATCAGCTGAACCTCGTCAGGTACATGGAAAGACGGATCAGCTAATGAAAATCCAGCAGGAATCGGCCACGAGCGAATATCTATTTCAACCATCGGCAGATTAGCGGTCACCTTGGGCACCACCAAGAAATCCAAAACAGCATCAAATTGATTGACACGAGATATGATCTCTGTTCGCAGCTTATACTTGACACGAGTCTCAACATTGTTCAATCCAGTAATAGGAATATCGATTCTCTGCCAAGCAACATTCAAACTTCTCGCAAACTCTTCAGACATGATGTTAGAATCGGAACCAGAATCCAGGAGTGCACGACACGCCCGATTGGAACCTCTTGATCCACATACCAGAACGTTTGCGGTTGATAGTAGCACTTGTTTCATCACAGATTGTACTTGGGTACAGTTCACAGATCCCTGGGTTTGAACAGTAGCTTGTTCGTTGCTATTCGTCATATCGGTAGCTGAAGGTTGGATTAACGGATTCTTCCTGGAATTGTCGTTATGGAGAAGACTGTGGTGCTTTTTCCGACACGTTTTGCATGATTGCTCGGACTTACAATCCACGGTGCGATGCCCGTGTCGAAGGCAGTTGAAACATAGGCCAATTGTCTTCACTTTGGTGTAGCGATCAGCGATGCCTAGCTTCGTAAACTCTTCACATTTATAAATAGTATGATCGTTGCTGCAGCAGGGACAGCATTCCTTGACTACTTGGTCGAAATTCTTCGCTGGAAAGTTCCTCGGTTCCGGTTTTCCCTTTTGCTTCACTGTGTTTGGTTGCATACGGTGCTCCGGATAACTTTTAACCTTCTGGAGTATTCGGCATCGTTCACGAAGAAAATTCATCATCTCGCTGAATGACGGTCGTTCTTCTTGGTCTAGGTGCGACTCCACAACGTTCGCGTAACCTTATCCAACGCTGGCCGTGTTGATAAGGATCATCTCTCAAGTCCTGCCACGGGCAGTTGAAGATTTTTCAGAGCGTCGACATGCTTCGAGCAGCTTTCGATTAGCTTTCGCAATTCTTCTCCGTTTTCACGTGTCATCCTGGGTAACATCTCCCAGGCGTCGATATGCGTATCGATGGTCAACCTTTCATCTTTATATGCGTCTTCTAGAACCTTCCATGCAGCCTTGTAATCATTATTATTGATCACATCCTGGTCAATTTTATCTGAAGCACTTCCGATAAGCGAATTCTTCAGATGATAGAGCTTGTTGGCGGGAGATTCGTTAGGATATCTATCCATAATAGTCTGGAACATGCATTTAAACGAATACCAGTTTTCGAGGTTTCCATCGAATGTCGGTAACGGTACATGTAGATGCGGAACAGCAGCATTCACTAGAACAGGTTGCTGTGGTGTACCGGATGCCACTGGTAGTTTCAACGATTCTTGCTTTACCCTTTCTTCTTCGCTCTTCAGCTTCGCGATTGCTGTCTGGATCTGCACGAACACCTTATTGTGGTATTTATCATACCGGAAATACTCATCCGTGTGCTCCTTCCGTTGATCCCGAGAAACGATATCACAAATTTCGAAATGTATCTTCTCGTTGTCATCGTGACACCCACGTACATTTTCCGACTGCAAATTCAGCCAGTGAATATTATCCGCTTCTTCTTCTAGCTCTTCAGAAATCTGGTAGAGCTTCACCTTCAGCAAATCACGTCGATCCAGCAACCGTTCAAGTTTCTGCTCCATTTTTTGTTGCTCCAATCGTTGTGCTTGCGCTGCTTTTTGTTGTGCCACTGTTCCCGGAGGTTGACAATTTGGCACCGTATTCGATGGAGGATAAATCGACACTGATCCAGTCAGAGCATCCAACAAATTTTTCGGGGTTATGTTGCGATTCACGATTGGAGTTTTTTCCCACTCATGTAGACACTGTTCACTGTTTATGTTTTGCAGCACGACACTTTCACTGGCTTTTGTTCGATTGTTACGAAAATCCTATTTGCTCGGCAGCATCCATACTTCATATTGTTTCGTGGTTCAGGTACGTCGCAATTTGGAGCGCGTTTACACAAACACACACACAACACACACACACACACACACACACACACACACACACACACACACACACACACACACACACACACACACACACATCAGGCTCGAAGGACCAAACTGTTCGTAAAACTTGCTCAGTGGGAATTGGTTTTCTGGGGATTTGCGTCGAATCAAAAACAAACTACGTTTTATCTCAACTGCGTCTTTATTAAAACTCTCCTACACTCAAACAAAAAGTCAAATTCAATATGTCTGTCGTTGCTTACACCACGAGGGGACTCACGATGTACAAGGATTGAACGTTCAAGTGTCGATATCTGTTTCGAAGATGATTAAGAAGAGGAGGTATTATCTAGTTATCACCAACCAACTTCTGATCAGCCCTATTCTGAACTCCAAGGAAAATTGTATTGAAACTTTGAGAAAATCATCTCAAAAATTTCTAGGAAAATTCCCTTAAAATTATTGGCAGTTTCTTCCTGAACTTCTGAGAAGTCCTCTTGTGAACTTTTAAGAAAGTTTCACCTGAACCATTTAACACCATTAAAGCTTGTTCCTGAACTTCTGAGAAATTCTAGCTCATACTACAAGGAAGTACCCAATGCTTCTGTGAATTCATTCTGAAATTCTGAAGTGTTCTTTTCTGAGCTTTGGGAAAGCTCTCTAGCACTTCTGGGAAGTTCCAACTAATCTTTTGGGAAGTTTCTTCCGGAACTTCTGGGAAGTATTTTCCTGAACTTCAGAGAAGTTAATTTAGAAATTAAAGATTCAAAATATTGCTCTCTCTCTCACACACACTTTCTCTTTTTGTTTTCTTTCACTTACACACGCAGTGGGCGTGGAGAAACAAAACACCACTCTACTTCAACCCCCCAGCTACCTTTCACTGTCAGTCTCACCATAATCACCATGACCCGGGTGTTGTAATTGTCATTTACATCCCGGATTCTGTGCAGCCATCATTCTTTTAATTGGAAATTAGATGAAGTGTTATGGCGAGTATGGCGAATCAATAGTACGGGTCAAAACCAACTATCCAATTTTCACGATCTATTACCATTTTTTTCCCTTTTTTCTTCACTCACACGATCACTCATACCACCGAACAATAGATATCTTAAACAATAACTTGAACTTGAGATAACTTGAATAATGCACAATGCCTGATAGCACAAAAGTGCGCAACAAAGGAACTGTTCACTGTCGATGTTTGAAGCAGACTCTGTAGCAACAGCACATCAAAATTGGGATTGTGATGTAATGTGATAAGAACACACCAAGGATTACCTTTGGCTGCACCACTATTCTCAGCAGGTTGATTTCAGAGAATAATGAGTGAGGACCTTCGGAAGACTACGGCCAGACCGTATGACAAGGGACTCCACGAACCCTTGTCCAGTCAACAAATATTTTGAATACCTTAGGCTACCTACCCCCTCAAATCCACATTAAATAGTTGTAATAGGAACAGTGGAAATTTTTGTTTAAGCATAAATGATGACTGATAAAAAAAAAGTTGAGATACAAAAGAAAATTTCTATACTGAATTTTAGATTCAATTACCACATTGATTTTTGTTTTTATTTGTACAACTAAATGTGCTGAGATAATGCAAAATTCTACTGTTCCTAATAAAAAATCTGTGAGCAATGAAAATAAGGAAGGATCTCACCAAAAATTTACTATTGAAATAACTTACCAAAAAAGCATATCAGTCTCTATGTTGCATAATAAAATCAAAAAAATATACATTCAAAAGCATTCGTTTTGGACTCATTTGCGTTTATAGGCTGATTGAATATAAAATAAATAAAAAAAAAACATAAATGCATATACTGTGCTGGTTCTTTATGAGGTCTCACTTTTCTCATATAAAAAAGATATCATAAAAGAAACAATTGCTATTTATACAAATTTCAAACTTGCATGTACATGGACTTTTACACTATAAAATTAAATTTCTTAACCATGTAAAAAGCAGCTGTAACAGCACATCGTAATTGTAGAAATACTATTCGAAATTGTTCTAAATACCATGGAACTATCAAGTAAGGAGTGTATCGAAAATAAGCTATCCACAAACTTTCTTTCAAATTTTGTTGAAAACCGATATTTTATTCATACAAAAAATTGATCCTTTATTGTAAGAGGTTAAACTTGAACATAATGAAGACCGGATGAAATTTAAGTTATTCCTTCACGAATTTTCGAACTTTGGATCGAATGCTCTTCATCAAGTTCCGGACAAGTTTTGCATCGCATTTTTTGGACGCTTGAGCCCAAATTTTTTTTGAACTCATGCATGTTCCCAGCTGCTTTACCAGTCTTCTTGAAGACCCTCTTCACGATTGCCCAGTAACGTTCGATGGGTCGAAGCTGAGGGCAATTTGGTGGATTGATGTTTTTCTCAACGAAATCTATACCCTTTTCCGCAAGCCAATTGAGAGTGGTTTTGGCATAGTGAGCCATAGTTGTGGACCTGGAAGGGGTTTTGAGTCCTCCCTTACATTGGTCTTATCGTCCATCAAAACGCATGCATCCGGACGCTGCAAAAGACGCGAATACAATTTCCGGGCCCTTGTTGCTCCTCGCTTCTTCTGTTCTGCACTTTGTTTCGAGATTTTCTGCTTCTTGTAGGTCTTCAGGTGGTTACGCCTCTTGATACGCTGAATCATTCCGATACTCGTTCCTGCTTATTTGGCCAAATCACGTATTGACATTGATTTGTTCTTCATGATTAGAGTTACCACTTTCTGCTCCAGTTTCGGGTTGGAAGAACCGGGTTTTCTGCCTCTTCCTGGTAGCTCATCCAAAGAATAGTGTTCCTCAAACTTATTAATTATGGTTTTAACACTCGCATGATGAATTCCAAACCACTTCGCCAATTTTTGCCTAGTAATACCCTTCTCACTTAGCCATGTGTCCAGAACCTTAATTTTCACTTCCTTTTCAATACGCGACATTTTGAAAACGCAGAATTCGAACCTCTCAAACAAGTAAACAAAAGAAAGTACAACGCAAATGTATGTGGATAGCTTATATTCGATACACTCCTTATAGTGCAATATTTTTTGAAAAAAATTTCTCGTGGTTATGCAACATTGTCTATGGTTCATGATGGGTCCGAATACAATTGGTGCAGGACCACAATCTGTAGACATGTAAACTCAGTTAAAATAGTTATTATCATTTTATATTAAAACATCCCTTCACATTATCTACATATGCTATTTTGTTTGACATTTTCGGCATATATGCTTCCGTGTCAATTACCAAATTCAAATGATTTTTTTGGCACCCTTAGCTTCAAAAACTCATTAGATTCATGGAAATTATCGGCAATGTCCTTCGGGACTCATCTGGTTCCTGGAAATCAGGATTTTCGGTGCTGTGGTCCGGAACGGCGGCATTATTTGGAAACATCTATTGAATTTCCGGGAATGGTAGTCAAAGTCTTTGAAATAATTCCTAGAAACTATATCTTTTCTATTGTGGGCCCTATGCCGACATCTTCCTGGAACGGCCATTTTATAACAGATTCCAGTGGGGCCTAGAGTGGCCATGCACATATTTCGAAGCAAACCCTGGCAATATGGGTATCGAAATTCATGAAATATCTTCAGTAGGATGTTTTCAATAGATGTTCCGATATTCTGTCTCCATACCGGAACACACCTCGGAATTCCTGATTTTCATGAACCAGGTGAATTCAAATGGTCATTGCCAGTAACGTCCATAAAGCGAATGAGTTTTTGAATCTAACTGTGCCAAAAGAATTTAAATCGGTCAATAATTGCAAGAGTTATAAGCATTTGGGCTTGGTGGATACCCGGGTACCATGTAGATCACTGAAGAAGTAAAACAAATCGAAGTCCCCCCTTCGGCCCCCCTTGCTACTATACGAAATCTTTTTATGCAAAAAGTTTCCTTCTAACTTTTTTTAAGATGTCACAGAATTTCAGCTTCCTGATTTGAAATAAACTACGAAATTTCGTACTGTAAAACCCGAAAAGGTACCCGGGTACCCTGTCGATCATAAAGTACAAATTCGACTTAATAAAAACTTCATCCACCAATAAGAAGGTAAGCTAGCCACCATCCCTTCTAAGACCTTGTCATGTATGCACCTCATCTTAATAGCAAGATCAAATTGAGTTACCGGTTGGTAAAACTATGTCCATCTAGAGTCCGGAATAATAAAATCATCTGTATCTCGGTAACGGACTGACGTACAAATAGGTTTAATACATCAAAAGAAAGGTAATTCACCGTTCTTTAAGGAAAAATATCAAAACAAATAATTTTTCTTCCTTTCTAATGAAAATTCGAACTTTCTTCTTCATTCCTCCCAGGAAACGCTGCACACATTCGGAGTCAACTTTGTTGGCACATTTGTTCCACATTTTGGTCATCTGAGTCGCGTCCGAAGCCGTTTTTCCACTTTTCTTAAGCTTCCGCTTCATTACTGTCCAAAATCTCTCGATGGGCCGGAACTGCGGGAAGTTGGGTGGATTAATGTTTTTATCGATGAAATCTACGTTATTATCGTGGTACCACTGCATGACTTCCTGCTGTCCGCTGTAAAAGAATTCTTGCGGCGGTCACTTTCCATGCCGCTGCAACATAATAAATGATTCCGGATTCTAACTGAACAGAACAGTAACGCTGTATGAAGAGCCAAAAACGGTGGGGTGGACCCGTAAGCAGAGACACTTACGCGTAACCCGCGGGAGTATAAGATTCTCCTTCCAACGATACGATCAAACAAATCGAATAACTCAATCCGCCATACTTATTAAGTTTTCTACGGGAGGGTTTGATAAGAAGGGTGCGTCACTCTCGTTGAAACTGTTGGAGTAGAATTCACAGCATCACAGCCGAATCGGCAGGATACTGTTTGTTCCCTCCTAGACGCCGGTTGTCATACCAATCCATTATCCAATTCCAGCTTGAGTGATCCCCTGATAAAAAAAAATATAGTGAATCCCATTTGTGTTTCATTTGTGAACCTGAAAGTTAAGACAATGTAGCTAAAAAAAAACAAATGATTTATAAATATTTAAAAAAAAATTAGGATATCCAAGGATGCGCTGAAATTTTCTAGAATATAAGGAATAATAAACCTCAAATGTCGAAGTGCTGTTGCTTTTCCTTGCAATTCAGTACATTTTTTAAACATGGGCGTATAAGTACACGCTTCCATTAGAAACATAAAATATTACCGGATCGCATGATTTTTTACACGGCCGTTATTTGCCAAATAGTAGTTATCTGGTACAAAGATAAATTTTCCAAACATTTTGCAAACAAATCGGTCATTAGTTAAATTCAATTCTATCATTAAATTATGTCCTAGTTCAAACATTTTTTTTTCTTACCGTGTTTGAAGGACACCATATACTGAACGAAATATGTATACACTCTCGTTTCATTTTAATCAATTTTTGAGTACAATTGTATATAATCTCTTTTATCTCACGAAAATGTTTCTCAATTTCGTAAAAAGTGGATCTACTCAAAAATTGAGTTGGTCCACTTTTTAAAGGATATTGAGTAACGTTTCAGTGTGAGAAAAAGAGATAGTATACAATTGTACTCAAAACTTGATTAGAAAGAAACGGGAGTGTAAGGACAACCGAAAATTGATAATTCTTTAAAATTGGGTTTATTTACGCAAAACGCAAACTTCTGTTTTCCAGTTTTTGTGTGTAAAATGTCATCTCTCGTTTACTAAACAGTTACGGTGATGACTTGTCTTTAAACGCGGGATATCGACTGTTTTCATCTGTTTAGAAAGAAATAATCATGAGGTCAGGCTGATTGTTTTTTCTTTCGATAGGCTCGTATTTTTTTAAGCAAATATTACCAATGATACCGAAATTTTTTAATTTTCAAATTTATTGTGTGGTCTTCAGAAAATGCCGAAATCCACCGCACTTTCAGAGTTTGAGTGCGGAAAAATTCAGGCCCGTCGTGAAAATGGACACTGAAAATTAATTTTAGTTTATACTGCTAGTTTATATAAGACAGAATCAACGAATTTCTTCGTCGTTTTCTGCAACGAAACTAGTTTGCTGTTTTTATGAAGATACTTTCGTAATTAATGGCACATGAACAATTGTCAAAAGCACGAAGCGTTTGTTCACACAGAAAGAACATTCATGCATGGTAAGAAAACAGTAAAACGAGCTACGAACATTTTGTCAAACATTTAAAAAAAATTCATCCCTTTGGTGGTTGCATGACTGATAGATCTACTTTATCGACTCGAAATGTAGTAATGTTTTGCAATGTTTCTGACATGAGATTCGATCTTGTATTGTCGAGAAGAGCTTTAACAGAATCCGTGGTTGATCGCACTAGGCAATGATGACTAGTGAGAAGATTTTGATTAATGAGTACGAAGTTATAACTCTCGATAGTGTTTTAATTGTTATTTCGGGATAGATGAAGTATTACCGCCCATGTCAGCAGCCACACCATCATGCATGAGTACTATAAAAGAGAAACAATGATTGGCAGGTCTTCACGAAATACATTTCTTGCATTATACAAATAGGTGTAATGATAGTATTTCACCAGATATATGAAAATATTGCTTCTGGTACATAAAATACGAAACGAGTGAAAGCTAATTAACGAAAATAAATTTTCAGTGGACTGACAATTTATAAGATTGCAAGCTTAAACGGAAGGAGCAAAACGGTGGTACATAACTTTGTAAAATTGGGTGGGAATTACGCGACCATTAAGAGAAAAGGGTGTCCAGCATCGGTTTCAGAACGCGTAAAACGTGAAATTAAGCGATTGGCAATCAATTGTAGGCTTTATTCGGGTGATATTAGGAAGGAATTGAATCTTCCAGTAGTGTCTAAACGTTGAGTTAAGCAGTGATAA
Source organism: Aedes japonicus (assembly GCA_034211315.2). Lineage (NCBI taxonomy): Eukaryota > Metazoa > Arthropoda > Insecta > Diptera > Culicidae > Aedes > Aedes japonicus. The sequence continues at coordinate 4,534 of JASCZW010016811.1, read as the reverse complement.
TAATTATAAATATGTTGAAAGGGACCCCATTCTTCGCTTATTGCCTCGACAAACAAAAGTAAGATTGGAATTTGAAGAAAAGTATCAATTCTGGGAAAAAGAGTGGGAAAATGTGATTGTCTGCGATGAAAAGAAATTCAAATTAGATGGGCCGGATGGGTCAACTAACTGTTGGCAGGATATAAGACGTGAAAAGCCACAAAGGTGAAAAGCCACAAAGGAAATCGAGAAATTTTAGAGAGCACCCTCTGATGATCTGGGCAGGTTTAAGTTTTGCTGGAAAAACACCAGTGTGTTTCATTTTGATCAGAATGAATACTGAAAAGCTTTTGAACGAAGTTTTGGTCCCTTTCGCTGAAAATATTATGGACGACAACATGATATTTCAGTAGGACAACGCCGCTTGCTATTCTACACCTAACACCTAACAATCTCTACAGTGGTAGTAGCGTAAGTATGTGAGTTGTTCGTGGTCACGTTTCAATGAAGTTTTTTACTTGTAATTAATACTCAAGCAACGCTCCCCTTCGATTTTTGGACTCGTAATGCGAAATACTACCTGAATAACGTGGAGTTCTAGAACATTAGCACTGATAGTGTGATTAAAGTGCTATTTAAAGTGCTCCTATTTAGTGTACCATACTGGTTCTGCGCCATCATTGTGTTCTCCTGCTACATTTAAGGTGAATCGCTGCTCCAGGTTTTTTTTCCTATCTTTTATCTCGCTCTCTGAAACTCACCTTGCTATTTCAAATTCATAAATCTCGATTGTTAGTGAATGAACATTGAATCGAACTCTATCAGATTGCTCACAGCAAGTAAGCATACAGACTGATGTGATTAAATTTTCAATATCTAATACCGACTCTGAGTTATATTAATTCTAACTGTTGAGGTAATGACTGTCAACAATAATGATTTAGCATAAGCCCTTAACACTCAAAGCTACTTTGACCACTCACTGGATGAACACAAACAAAGTGCTGGCTCGTGCCTCCAAGATGAGCAAATCTACACTTGCTTTATCCACTCGTCCCAACAATGAGAACCAAAACACAAAACGTTCGAGGGATGATTTGAATAAGTGCGACAATCCAGTGGAAACCTTGGACAGTCTACTGATGCGAATACAACATATGATCGATGACGGGAACAGGAAAATTGAAAAGAAGATCGAGAAGATGCTATCGTTTGTGAAATTTCAATTCTGCGTAATGAGCTGCATGATCTGAAAGCCGACTATGCCCGCGATCTCAGTCGGTTAAATGATTCGCATGCGAGAATGGAATTGGATGTGCAGAAAAACAAGGATGCTGTTAACGGGCTATAAAAAGCAAACGATCTTATTCTCACCGGAGTACCATACAACCCTTCGGAGAACTTGGATTTGGTGATGCTGAAAGTTGCTGTGGCTCTTGGATACGACGATAAAAATGCTCCTCTTGTCTATACATAGCGATTGGCCCGAGCACCGATTCTTGCGGGTGCAACACCACCGATTCTAATCAAGTTTGCCTACAGAGCATCCAAAGATGAATTTTTGCACCGCTATTTCACAAAGAGGAATTTGAATTTGAACCAGCTTGGATACAAAGTAGACCGACGCGTCTACCTCAATGACAATCTCACCGAATCAGCTCGTCATACCAAAGGGATTGCTTTAAAGCTGAAACATTGTGGAAAGATTCGTCATGTTTTCTCCAAGGATGGGATTGTTTATGTGAAGCCGACCGATGATGTTCCAGCCCTGCCGATTTACTATGTGGACCAATTATCGGAGTATGGATGGAGCAAACACCATGAAAACCTTGATACTTAATTCTTTCCTATAAGTCAAATATCGTCTAATCGACAATACTATTAAACCCGTTATACCTTATCCGTCCCTATGAAATTCGTTTACTTCTTTATTAATTATTCCACTTTAGAAATATTCTGGAGAACTTTGGATTTAACTTCATTCATTCACACACACTTTCATTCTGGTGGTAGTTCATTGATTGATTTGCTGATTACAAACGATACTGACTTTGTTCTAAATTTCAATCAAGTTTTTGCTCCCGCTTTTTCTCAGCACGATATAATCTTTTCATCACTTAACATACCGCGTAGCACTCCGAGTTCTCCTAGCTCGTTTAGAGATTATAATCGTATGATTATCCGCTGCTACAACGAACGTTGACAGATTTTGATTGGTCCGAATTATATAGTATTACCGATTCCGACCTAGCACTCGACCTCTTCAATAGACACACAATTAACCTATTCGAAAATTTCGTTCCTCTGCGACAAATACGGTCCAGTCCGAATGCTTTGTGTTTTAATGATGAAATACTAAAAGCTAATATAACATTGCATATCATCGTTGGCCCTCCACTAGAAATGAATTAGATCATAATTAGTTTAAAAGGCTACGTAGCCGAGTAACCAGCTTGATAAATAAAGCTAAATCCGACTTCATGGGAAATGACTTAGAGTCTGCTAGCTCCAATAAATAGTTGTGGAGGAAACTTAAACATTTGAATGTTGCCACTAAGTCTAATCGCAATGTTGAAAGTCAAAATACTAGTGACGAAGTAAATGCGTTTTTTGGAGCAAATTTTACAATAGATCCAGAATTACCTTCGATCCCGCCAGAGAATTCTGATGGTTTTCGCTTTTCTCCATGTAATGATTTAGAGATTTCAAATGCAATTTTATCTATTTCATCTAACGCAACTGGTATGGATGGTGTTTCTTTAAAGTTTATCAAGTTGATCTTACCTTTCATAGTAACACCAATTTCCTATCTGTTCAATTTAATTATTGAAACCGCCAGATTTCCTCGAGCATGGAAGACTGCAAAAGTCATTCCGATTCAAAAAAGGCCTGCAGGTACTAGTTTGGATAATCTTCGTCCAATCAGTATCCTAAATATGCTCATTGTCAAAAGCATTTGAAAAGATCCTCAAAAGTCAGATTCAAGAATATCTTCACCGTTTCAATCTCCTCAGTCCATACCAATCTGGTTTCCGATCTGGGCATAGCACAACCTCATCTCTCCTCAAGGTACATGATGATATCCATAAATGTATTGATAAAAAAGGAGTTGCTTTTTTACTTTTGATAGATTTTTCAAAAGCTTTCGACATGGTTTCACATATCAAACTAACGAAGAAACTATCCCATAGATTTGGATTTTGTCGTGAAGCCGTTTCTCTAATCGACTCGTACTTAAGTTCTCGTACGCAAGTGGTTGATATTGAAGGTATTCATTTGGCGCCCATTAGCATATTGTCAGGTGTACCCCAAGGGTCCGTACTTTTATTTTCATTATTCATTAATTATCTCCCATCGGTACTTCAGGTCTGTATGATCCACCTGTTTGCAGATGATGTTCAATTGTATCTCTGTTCAATTGATTTATCAATAGAAAAAATGACTCGGCTAATAAACAACGATTTAAGAAATGTTTAGCTATGGTCATCAAGAAATCTTCTTCCTATAAATCCATCCAAAACGAAAGCAATGTTTATATGCAGACGGCAAATACGTATGGAGTTATCAAATCTTTTTATAGATAACGTTACGATCGAATACGTCAATAGAGCTTCTAATCTTGGCATAATTATACAACATATCTTAGAATGGGACACTCAAGTGAATTTTCAATGCGGAAAAATTTATGCTGGACTGCGACATTTGAGACTCACGGCTGGTATGTTATCGTTATCAACAAAAATTAGGCTTTTCAATTCTCTGTTAAGGCCGCACTTTTCGTACGGACTTGAATTGATTGTGAATGCACCTGCTGGTATTCTGAATCGCTTAAGAATTGCCTTGAATCACTGTGTACGTTGGGTCTTTAATTTATCAAGGTACGCCAGAGTAACACATTTTAAAAAGCAGCTCTTGGGTTGCTCCTTTTATGAATTCGTTAAACTTAGAATCTGTGTGAATTTATTCAAAATTAAACATCAGGGTCCAAGCTATCTGCTTGACCAACTTCAGCCGTTTAGAAGCGCTCGAGTAAAGCAATACGTTGTACCGCAGCATAACTCTTCTTATTACGGTGGTACCTTTTTCGTTCCTGCAATTGTTCTATAGAATCAGCTTCCTGCTAATATACAATCTTATCTATCAACAGCAAGATTCTACCGTGAGTGTTTGAACTGGTTGAGTGAAGGAAATTGAATGGAGTGGAGCAAGCATAGGGTTGAGTATTAAATAAGTACACAATTATTGTTATTAGTAATTTGCTTTCCTTTTTTTTTGTATAATTATTTGAATTGCGTTGATGTGGTGAACAACGATAATACCGATTGTAGTAAATTATAAAATAATTCTCTTACTCTAAAAGTATATAAATAAATAAATAAATAAAAATAAAACACGAAATCGTTTCTATAGAAAAGTAACTTCCCTGTTCTCGAATGGCCAGCATGTAGCCCAGATGTCAATCCGATCGAGTATGTTTAAGGCCTACTACCCGAGCAAAGGTTTACTTACATATTTTTCATAACTATCATATAACATTGCCGAATAACATGGTTTT
>JASCZW010016810.1:0-18043 GCA_034211315.2 Aedes japonicus | reverse complement strand
CCGCCCGATTCAATTCACGTATTGCTTTCTTCCGGCACGCATCACGTTGCTCGACGAGGTCCCTAGTTTTTCGCAACATCCCGAATGGAAATCGCTGGTTTCGCTTGCAGGCATGCCTGATCTTTTAACGATATCCGGACTAACAGGACCAGTTCCGACCACTCTTCGGTGCATCTTCAAACGTAGCATGAAATAATGAAGTTCTTCAATATATTTGGATCCATATTAGACCAATCATCATTTAAATTAACCGTTTCAAATGGCCAGCCGTCTTGTAGCTCTCTTCCATGATGAAAACATTATGAAAGTAACCCTAAAATGTTTTCATTCGGGTTTAAATTCAGGTCTGCAGGTTAGCCACTCAATACAGGGATGTTGTGGTGCTTCATAGATTCTTTGGTTGATTTGGAGGAATGAGGACCTGAGCATTGTCTTGTTGGAAAATCATGTTCTTGTTCATAACATTTTCGGCAAGCCTATCGTTGAAGTTGCTGGTAAAGATTGTACTCGAAAAAAATGCAACAGACAAAAATGATCCTCTTCTAGGCTAATGCCCGCACCTTGAACTAAACGCTCCCCATCAAATCCTGTGCATCCTTTCATCCACTCTTTTCTCAAATCCTTGCTGTGTTTGAAGATCTTTCCGTTTTCCGGTGCTTGGCCTTCATAAATGCCCAAAATTCTTCTACAGGGCGAAGCTCTGGCAAGTTTGGCGGATTTACCTCCTTCGGCACAAAAACAACATCGTTGACGTCGTTTCATCACCAGTTTCACCTTCGTGGGGTCGGAGGAAGGGCAGTACCCGACCAGGAGGGTATAACATAATAATAACAAAATTATAACAAACTTTGTTACGACTAACTGATTATGATATTAATTTGTTTTAGACGTTTTCATCTAAAGAATTGTATAACATACTTATAACAAATTGAGATATAATACCCTGGGAGGCACAATCTGCGTAAATAAATAAATGAATTCTTACACTAGCTGATATGAGTTTGCTTCATCGTAACAAAACTGTTTCAAAAATTGTTTTGTTTATGTTATAGATATAACATAGTTTGCATTCGGTCCCCTCCAAAAAGGTGACTCGCACCGAATGTCTTCATTCACATAGGATGCTACCGACACATTCTTCTATACAGATCTCCGGTTCAATCAGTCAAAACAAAAGAGGAGAGCATCACAAAACACAATAATCGCAAACATTCTGACTGAATGTTGTTCTTGCTATCACCGAATTTTGGCTCTTCTGAAATTCGGTTTTTGCCGAATCGGTGAATGACGAGATGGATGTTGGATAAATTCACGGGATACTGCTTATTGAATTTGAATTTTTCGCACACTGGTTGCTGGTGCCGGTCATTATGTACGACTTGCTGAATTTGCCACACCCACAGACCGCCCGCCACACCAAATACTTCTTGGCCAAATTCGTCGAATTTATTCTTCCGGAACTTCTCTGGAACATCCAGGCAGGACTTGCCAATGAAAAACTCTAGGCCGGTAATCTTCTTGGGGTCCGCTATAATCTACGCCTCACCGTCCATTACGATGCATTTCGGCTGCACCAACCACTCGCGATACAGCTTCCTGGCGCGGGATTTGGCCACCCTATTTTGTTTATCGGTTCGGTAAGGCCCCTTCCTTACTTTAAAAACGTGAAGTCAAGCCCGTTTTATTGTCTGCTGAGCAAACCAGACGGAAGAATTGACCTTCTTGGCCACGTCCCGAATCAAATGGTGCGGATTGCGCTTGAAGTAATCCCTCACCTATCTTGCGTGCACGGGATCGGTCGCTTGTTTCTACGAAGATCAGGAGAAAACTTTGCTGAAATTTAAAAAAATAATCATTCTAGAACTGAAGAAGCAGACTATACAAGCTTCATTTGTATGACCATAATATAGTCACTGCCCACGACGCCATATTTCAATTTCGTGAACAACTCCACAATCTCCTCAACCGTTAGCATCGGACTATGATCTAAGACACAAACTCATATAAGAATTACAATTCGAGATTTGATGCTCATCGAATTGATCGATTCAATGACTTCCTGTGGCATGTTGGTTCAGTGTTATTATAAATTTCCTGAATGTTACCATCGAAGTTAAAAAAAATGATCTCAGAAGTTCACATAAGTGAAGGAAAGTAGTTTTAGAAGCTCGGACAAGTATCAAAGAAGTTTCCGAGAGTTTTTATTAAGTTTCGAAAACTCTCAAAAATTCAAAACAATAATCCTCAGTTCAGAAAAAATTCCACGGTACCACGGGTACCAGAAGCTCAGAAAAAAGATTGAAGATTTTACAAGAAGATTAGAAAACTTTGAGATAAAATCAGTGGATAGAGATCTATCGCTGTTCACATTTGAATAAATAACTTTCTTCGAAAAACTTTCAACTCGCAACTTTGAAATAGATTTCCAATGAGGTATTCAGAATAACAAAAGCATTGATGTTACTGATAAAATAAGCATAAAAATGGTAAACACTTATCCTTCGAATGTCAAAAATGACAACTACGGTGATGGAAGTCATGAATTGTTGTAATATTTCAATAGCATTTTGAAATCTTTCAACATTACAGTTGACAGTCGAGTTCGACTGCTGACTCGATCAGATTCATTCGGGCTCTGTGATTTTGCTCGACTCGACTTCTATAATTGACCCCATAATAAATTACCATGACATCTTCCCTAGCTGTAGTTGTATTTTTTTTCTGTGCTCTACTGATCACACGCCACCGAACAATAGTAAACCAAAACAATAGATTACGCGTAATGCCGATATCAAAACAGTGCGCAGCAACGTTTGGATATAACCGTTAAAAGTTGATGCTCAAAGCAGACTGAATTTCAAATTTCGTGGTTTCATCACTTAACAGAGTTGCCAAAACGATTCATCTGTGTTCCACAGAAAAAGTGGAAGAAATTACAGCATTCGAACGTTTGTAACAAAATGAGGAGTGCAAAGCTATAAACACTGACTTTTTCTTACAAAGTTCACTGCTTTGTATGAAACATATAAAAATGGGCTAATCGGTACGGAAACGTCTATTGGCGCACCGAAATATTCACCTGAGAAATTTGCCTACAAGAAAACTTTCAAATAGTTTTCTGTATATTTATATGTGTTAATGTGTGACTGGTTATTAGTTTTCTGGAAAACAAAACATTAAACCATCGAGAAAATCCAAGAATATAAGGATAGAAAATATGGAACAAGAATATATCATTTCGAATTGTTTTATCATTAGGAACATCAGTTTTATTTCGTATTTCTGAGCAAATTTTTTTGCAATGTAAGGAGAGACATTTTCTTATACGAAGCTTGGTTTTTGAATTATGATTTTTATGAACAATGTCGGGCAAAATTGAAAAAAAGGTGTTTGCCGGGAACAACTGTCAACTTCGATTTTATTTCTCTCTATTTGTTTGGTTCAAATATCCACAGACTCTATTCAAGAAAAAAGTCTCAATAAAATCTGAGACTGTTCGGCCCGATCTGTACGATTATGAATAAAAATTCCCGAAACAATCTAGAACTAATATTACGTTTGCGCAAAGCTTCAAGCAATATATCTTGTAATCTCTGATTTGAAAAAAAAAGAAGTTGTGTTTTTTAATTATAATCTGTAAAACGACGTCAAAAGATACCTTACACGTACCCTCTCTACTTACGAGGCTTAGGACCTCTAATTAAACCTGAATATGAACATTGGATTGTTCACGATAATCCATCATAATATAAACATTCAAACAATTAGAACTGATTCTTGAAAAACACATTTATTAGATAGTGTTCAATCCGCAAACTACGGTTAGTGCCAATACATCGAAGCTATATCCTAACCTAGCTGGCTTCTGTAGTGCTGGTAAGTGTTGATTCAACCTCTTCAATCGATGAACGTCCATCCACGTTGCTAGGAATCTCTGTCATGTCCTTCGATTTGTGACCGTCAACAGTCAATGCCTTCGGTTTACCTGGCCATGCTGGTGATTTGTAATATAACTGACCGTAAACCACCGGAGTGGGTGGGAAGTATTGCACAGCATCCGGAAGGAAGTACGATTCAAGTCGGTTATGAAATGCTGATAGATGATTGAATGGCGAATGAGGCACATAGTAATGTTGTTCGGCTTTGACCGTGAGCTGTGCAGTTATAAACATCACAGTCCAGTAGACAAGATGCACTGTTGGTGTCAAATGCATTTTGGAAATATATCACACTTATGGCTCAGCGACAGTGTATCATATTTATAAGCATTCTCAAGTTCCAGCTAGCGGTGGTTTCCGCGGTTCATGCATACAAGTTCGAAGAAAAAATGGAGGTTGGCTTTGTCATTTGAATTCAGTTTTTACCGTTGCATTATTTAGTCACTGTTATATTGCTGAAACAAAGTAGTGCTTTAACCTCTATTTTATGACGAATGCCAAGATAACATTACTTGAAGACGATGACCTTTTCCACCTATAATTTTTTCCTGCTCAATTTTCACCAAGTCAGCTCATTTCCCACAATTGATATGATTTTCACTTTCAGCAATTCAACCCTCGTCCAGTCCAACAAGATTAGTGCCATAATCTGGGAGAAAGATAATCCCCCCTTCCAGGGCCACCAACAATCATGCGAACGAAGGACGGCAGTAAAACGATTTTAATTTTTATGACCACAAATTATGGGAACAAGTGTTTTCCTCTCCCAGCCCGAGAGTTATCCTTCATCGTTTGCGTTCAAACAAACTGACGGCGGTTGCAATCTCTGAACATAGCTGGTTGACTTCGGGTCAAATCGTCAAATATTTGCAAAGATATTTCCTCAGTGAAATCATTTGGTCCCCTTCAACCAGCTGTAGCAGTGATTGATTACAACGGGTGATGTAGCAGCCAAAACCGAGGATGGGAGCGAAAGCAAACAATAAGAAGAGGCAAAGTGCGAAATCAGTGTTTTACGTTTATCGTTGAAACGTGACTTTTGTGATTGTGTTCTCAGTGCGAGTGTGTCGTCCTTCGGTACAAGTGCAAGAACGAACCAACTTTATCCGAAAAACGATTTTTCTTTTTCTTTTAACAGTTATCCGAAATGATATTATAGGGTAGAGATTATTGAAGAGTGTGTCTTGTATTTAAATCGTCAAAGGATATTAATAAATTCAAACATCTAGGAGGGAGCTAATCTTTGAAAACATTTTACGCTTCCCTGCACTCGACAAGGCACTCACTGGATTCTTGACCAACGGAGCCTTAGTATATATGCCTACCAAAATATTAAACACAAATAGTGTTCTTTACTGATGATGATGATGATGATGATGATGATGATGATGTTGATGTAATACTACCATCTATTGTACCAAGGTAACTTTCTATAGCAGTGGAATAATCTTTAAAAAAAAACGATATTACCAGGATTCTATTAACTAGAAATATGAAGAAAAATTAGTATTTTCCATTTAATCCCACTACCTTTGCTTATCTTGACAGATACGCATATTTCGTCTACAATTTACGAGACACTGAAAAAGTCTACACATATTGGACGAAATACGCGTATCTGTCAAGATAAGCCAAGTTAGTTGGAATTAAATGGAAAATACTAATTTTTCCTCTGATTTCTAGTTACAGGTATTCCACTAAACAGCTCAAACCCTCTAGGATTCAGGATTCTATTGTTGTTTGTGATCATCAAGCTCCTGTGTGAAGGGCAAAAGAGGTTTGGGCGGGCCCGTAAGCAGAGACACTTACACGAAACCCGCGAATATAGGGAAGAGAATCTCCTTCCAAAAGCAACTTCACACCCAAAACTCTCGATGGACAGAATAGACCCAATAGATGGGGTCGAAGAGCCCTCCCCCGTTTCGCGAAATGTTAACAATAGGTAGGAGGCAGTCCCATGCTCCCTATCCAAATCGTTTCACTTGGGTGCCCTTATGGTCCCAGTTATATGTTATTTAATATTTAGTTTATTTTGTTGTGGTTTTTTGATTGCTTACCTTTTGCTACAAATTTTTTGTGAAAGTAAAATTGGATGGGGTTATTTACCGATCGTTACCTTTTGCTTCTTTTTGATGTAGGTTGTCTGCTTGCTGTATTATATGGTATTGGCTCGAAAGAACCGGAGAGAGAAAGGAGAGAAAGCATTAGTAATTAGTAACATGCTATGCGTCTGTGAGATTTTCATGGTGATATTCTCACAACAGCCGTTCAGAATGGTTTGACGGATGCATATGAGAGATCATTCTCCATCAATTTTAAATCGTTTACTCAATTTCATAACGCTTAGTTAAAGAAGACAACTAACATTTAACATCGTGCTGCACTTTTTGGAAAATCAGGGCAATAATTGCATCTTCAAGTGATCATTACAAGCTGTTCATTTGGTTCAGGCACTTTTGAACGTTGATGTGGCAGCTTAATATCACATCCAATCTACCGCGATCAACTCGGAAAAACGCGCCCATATCCTTTTCTGAACCGAAGGGCAGGGAACTCTAACAGCGGTCTTTACTATGACAAAACAAATGCAGTCAACTTAGCAAGGAGCATTCATAAAAAAAAATTTTATTCTCTATTTTCCTCAAACTTACGAATTCTTTAATAGATTCAATTAGCATAAGTGAATATAAGAAACATATCATGTATTTAAAAGAACTGTTTGAGTAGAACTATTGATGATATATGAGCTTCCATAATATGAATATGGATGATTTGTTCGTTTCCACAATTCTGGCAAAAGTTGGATACTTCGTATAACAAAATAGTGTAGATTACAGAATATTGTTGCTGGATGGTAGAGGTCATTTCCAAAACAGCATTGATATCATAAATAAAAATGTTACATTTTTCATGCGTCGTGCTATACGGGTCTAACTATGTAGTTTGAGTTGTTTTATCGAGAAGGTGTATGTTGCAGTTTAGATCTTGTTTCGTTTATTCTTGTGATTAATTTGTGTTTGGTGATTTTCAGCTGAAACATGTTTATTAACGTTTAAAATCTTATACATACACTCAGTAGCAAAAAAAAAGCCGAGCAAAATTTTGCTTCCAAAAAATGCCATGTTCAACCTACTGTAACTTTGTCAATTATCAATATTTCTAGCTGAAACTTTCACCACACTCTGAACAATGTATAGATCTTATGTGGTCGAAATTGTATGTTGATCAGATTCATAAATTTTAAGTTTTCATTACATATGTGAAAAAAGTCATTTTTGGACATACCAATTTCAAAACTCCGTATTTCTGTGAAAAATTTAGATAACATATTTTAAATTTCACAATAGCCTAAAAGCACATGAGAAATAATGTGGACGAAATTTGAACTATTTCCATCAAGTGGTTTGGACTACAGCTGGCGTCGAAGTTGACGCATCCAACATAAGTATTTTCCTTATTCACCCGATATTGACCATGCTGGAAGTATCGGTGCACAAAAAAAAGCCGAGTGAATTCATCTTATTAAGACACACGATTTGTTACGCCTGAAATATCCAAAATAACTAGTGTAACTCACGAAGAACTTCAAAATATGGCATACAGCATCAATTGGATTGAAAAAACTACGTGTACAGTGTTATACAGTATTATTAAGAAGAATTCACCTCGGCTTTTTTGCACCGATATTTCAGCACGGTCAATATCGGGTGAAAAAATGGAAATACTCATGTTGGTGCGTCAGCTTTGACGCCAGCACAGTCAAACCACTGAAATAGTTTAAGTTTCGATCACATTATATCCTATGTATTTTTAGGCTATTGTAATTTAAAATATGTTATCTAAATTTTCACAGAAATACGGAGTTGTAATTGTATGTCAAAGATGACTTTTCACATATGTAATGAAAACTTAAAATGCATTAGTCTGATCAACATACAATTTCGACCACATAAGATCTATACATTGTTCATGAGTATGATGAGAGTCTCAGCTAAAAATATTGATAATTGACAAAGTAACAGTAGGTTGAACATGGCATTTTTTGGAAGCAAAATTTTGCTCAGCTTTTTTTTTTGCTACTGAGTGTATTATTTTTCATCCTCGGTAATTCAAGATATGAAAACATGCGTGAAACATCAATACCCGTTTAAATTATGTTGAACTGAATGACAACGCTGACAATTTCTGGACCAATTTAGATTTATAATTCTCATATATTTATCCATGTCAAATTCATGTTTGCCGGTTTGCCACTAGAACATTTATGAGTGTAGTTCCTCTATCATTCTTCATTTTCTCTCTGTAGAGCCAAAACACTACTATATCCATTCATTAGGATTATTGTTGTATGACCCATATCTGAGAAGGTGCAAGTCAAATATGTCATAATTAAAGCCTGTCGACGTTAAATTTTGGATAACAAAATATTAGCAGCAAAAAAATTACAAATAGTTCTACAAAACTGATTGTTTATAAATAATAGAGTTATAGGGTAACGGGATGTAATGTTAGCCTAGCTCCTTCATTCGGCCTATGTACCAAATATGTTATTAATTTAGCGATAATCAACAAAATCATGTTGCTATCAGGATGACCGATGTAATACGAAGTAATTGAGACAATATTAATCAACTTATAGCTGTTCACTTCTGCGTAATTTTCGATTTCTTGAACTTTTGGGGCATCATGATTCCACTGGTTAAGCTGAACAGATAATCTACACGATCTTCAAGTGATCTAAATCTGGCTTAATTGAATCGATGAAGCAAGTAGTGCAGTCTGGATGTACAAAAAATAGTTACACATTACAAACTAGCTGTCCACATAGCTAAAATAACAATGATTTTACAAGAAAATCGTAGACCCAATGTTGGGGACATATTTTTTAGTATGTTCCCAACTATGGCCTGTTGTATCAATTACGTAGTAAAAACGTTGTTATTGATAAATTTCAAGTGGAAATGCATGAATTTGTGTATGTTTATATTCAAGTGGCTCATCTAAACACAAACCGAAGGAACAAAATTATTGTGTAGTGAATTATAATGTTTTCATTATTGAATGGCTGATAAATCAAAATAAACATCACTTAAGTGTTTCGAGGCAGTTTTACTTAAGTTTGATTTGTAAAATTGTTTGTTGGGTAGAGAGAATACAGCTGACAACGCTTTGAATCAGAAAATCAGAAAAAAATCGTACATAGACAACATTTCATAACAGATCTATCGAATGGGACGAACTTGCATTCACGATTAGACCCAATTTGGTGCCTATAGACCGACATTAAATCCATATCCCTCGAATGTTTTTGACTTTATAAAAAGAGTTGTGTAATTTTTCGTGAAACATGCAACCAAATGTCTTATCAAACTTATCTTTGCAAGTGTCTAACTAGTTGAATCTCACTTACAGCTTAAAAACTTTATGAGCTATAATAAAAAATGTGATCGATGGTTGCATAATAGGCTGAGTCAAGGGACATCTACAATATCTATCTACAATAGAACCGGTTGATTAGGGTATCTATCGCTGTATGGCTGTAAAGTCTCGAACTTTCTGTGGGTACACTCGTCATCAAGGTTCCGAACGGTAATCCTCAGATACCGCTCGCCGCGACGATTCTCAATCTTCTTTTAAAATCATCGGTCTATTTGTTCTTAGTTTCGAAGAGTTTTCGCTAAACTAGAGCCCAGCAATTCTCTAGTAGGCGAAGTTTTGGACAGTTTGGTGGATTGGCTGTTTTGGAACGTATTTTACCTCTTGTACCTTATATCATTCCAGGACGGAGTTCGCAGAGTGGCAAGAGCCCAAATCAGGCCAAAACAGAGCTGGAGAATCGTGGCTTCTGATAAATGGTAGCAACCGCTTTTGAGACATTCTTTCTCGTACACATTCTTATTGAAAGTGCCGGTAGAGGCGTAACTTCAAGATGTTCGACCACAACTACATATGGCTTGCCAAAGCAATTTTTTTATTTTTGGGAATTTGGACATATTCTTTGTCCAAAAATGCTCGGCAATGGCGTTCTGTGTATTACGGTATAAAAAGCCAGACCCGGAAGCTGTTCGAGGAGGTATGTTTCGCCGTCCATCATAATTCAAAATACAGCAAATGGTTCCTTAGCACTACTTTTTGCAGTGAAATTTTGCTTGTCATCACACTTGAGCACCTTTTTCACTTTGTACGCCTTCAGTCCTTGCCTCTGTTTCACTTATTTTCCGTATGATTTTGACTTTTCAACTTTGCGAGCCACATTTTGCATAAAGAGATTGGGATTTTTCTTAATAATGGCTACCACCTCTGTGGATTTGTTCCACTTTAAATTTTCCGATCCATAGTCAAGCGCTAGTCAAATGATTTGCAAACACAAAACACGGTATATTTCTGTAGTTTTAGATTCTTTGCAAAATAGCGTAAAGACAAATTCTGATTGTGCTGCCGTTCGTACAAACTGCGTTTGTGAACTTCCACTTGATTCGCCACCACTTTACTGAATGTAACAAGAATGTTAACATGTTGAACCATGAAATAAAGTGGAGAGTTTCAGCTGTCATACAAGTGAAACGTTTCAGTGGTCCGTGAAATAATTCATGATCTTCACTGAAAGAAAAGTACCGAAATTTAACGTGAATATCGTTAATGAGGTTGAGGAATTGGATTATTATTTCCGAGAAATTTTAATTTGAAAAGCTAAGTTGCGTTTACATATAATCGAGGTATAGCTGTATGATGAAATAGTGAATAAATTGTCAGTTGCCAATTGCTGCTACGATCGGAAAAACCGATGCGTAATGTAAAACTTATCTAAAATATTCACATATTTGTTTCCGTCAAACCGAGTACCTACATGAGTTTCACATTTTTGTTAATTATTAGAATGGTAAAACCATTAACCGCTATGTCAGTGGCATCAATAGCACCCTTATTGTTGGTATACTTTGGTCCGAATCGGCTCTTTAGAGTTCTTGAGAAATGCCATGTCTTCCCAAGGAATTATCTCATCATCATGTTTTGTGAGAGGCCCTAGCAGTATCCTAACTATTGATATGATTCTGTTGAAAACGTTTCTCAAGCGTTACTAAAAATTATCTTTTCTTCGAAATGAAAAATCACCAACACATTTTGCGACTAGCCCCAACTGTTGGTTTTAAGCGGTCCAAATTATTCTTCAAACGTTTTAACTAAACTTGTCTGCCTATCCATAAATCACGATCACTCTTCTTGAATGACACCAATATCATCCTTGCTGTTGGTATAAATCGGTTGTTGTTATTTCGAACTAACGTAAATCTCAGCCTGAGACTAATTCATCATGACAGGTAGATGATCTGGTCCCTACTTTTCGAACCTTACAGAACATAGGCCGTGACCAATGACCATACTTTTTTTTTTTCCAAAGGAACACTATCACGTCTGAGACGAAAAATCTCTATTCATTGATGTAGAAGGAGATGTTCGCTCATCACCATGAGGCACCAAGAGTGAACAACAATGTTTTTGGCTAGAATGAAAGATAAGAAGAGAAAGTTTTGATAGTTCCGCTAGTGTGCGGCAGGCTTGGAAATTTAACAGATGTTTTATGAAAATTGAGCAAAAAGGGCATGTGTACAGTGGTACTCGAACCAACGACATTTTTGCCTAATATCCCACTGCGGGGTAGGTTGAAGCACGGACTAAGTCCGCCACTTCAACAGGCAAAAATGTCCGGTTGGAAGACGCTCATGTACCACTGTGGCTTGTATAGTTATTCTAGCGATCTATTGTGTGCACTCTGTTTACTGATGCGCACATGGGAGAGGAACTCTCTCCTTTTTTTGGGTTTGTTTTGATTCGCACCGACTGACGATTACTAAAGTTCTCTATTCATTGCTCATTTTACCACTTCCATGTGAAATTGTTTAATTTGTCGCCAAACTCACGAATATAGGGTAGATAATCTCCCTTCAAAAGCAAGTTCACACCCACAGAACTAGAATCGAGCCCTCGATTGACAAACTCAATAGATGGGGTCGAAGAGCCCGCACTCGTTCCGCGAAATGTTAACAATAGAGAGGAGGCAGTCCCATGCTCCTCATCCAAATCGTTTCACTTGGGTGCCCTGATGGTCCCTCTCTTTCCCCGTTATATATGTTGCCATAGATATTTAGTATATTTTGCAGTGATACATATAATTACTTACCTTATGTTAGAAAATTTGGCTGCTAGCAAAATTGGTTAGGGTTACTGTTCTTTACATATTGCTCCGTATCGTCCTGGTGTTTCTGCTTTTGAAGAGCTGATTTTTGGCAAAGGCTTATGTTTGTCTATGGCCGATGTCATATGGTATTGCTCGTGGTAATATGATAGGGAAGAGGACAGGAGAAAGAATGGAAAGCATTAGTAATTGGTAATATTCTATGCACAAGGGAGACTTTCATAGTGATATTCTCATAACGGCCGTTCAGAATGGTTCGACGGATGCATATGAGAGATCATTCCCGATGAGTTTCCACTGGTTCACTACATTAATCACATTTATTTATAGAAAACAAGAAATATTTTACTACGTTTTACATTGGGAAACTTAATTTGGACTTAATTTTGGACCATGCTCACCGTATAAAATTCGTCCTTATCAAGAGAACCAATTTAATTTTCACAACTAAAGAGATTATTGGGTTAGAATTTCACTATCTTAGTTGAATATTATCGGGAGTTGGCAGTTAGCTGGGAAGACGCAGCCTAGTAACTGAAGCCAGCCACAATCAAAACGACGAAGCTTTTAATAAACTGCTTATCCAGAACACATTAAAGAAATCTTAAATTCAAGCTCACCATCTAAAATATGTCATTTCCAGGACGACCTATTAAATTTTTCCGGGTAAAATGCTGGTCCTTTTGAGCATTTAACATTTGCATTAAAAAATATGGACGTTCCAGTCATTGCCATCCAGGGTAAGATAGGTCTCGTCGTCCATCACTACCACCACGTCGCGATTCGCCGGGAAAATCGAGTTGACCATCTTATTCAGCCGCTGCCGCTGCGTTATTGCCTGCAGCTCCGAAACCAGTGGACGCGACTTCCGCTTCCTAACATGTATGTAAATGTTCGCTAGGTACTAAAGGGCGATACGGTCAAAATTTGGTCAATATCAACTTGACGTATTTCTTTCAATTTTGCATTTAAAAAAGCTGAACACCCCTCATTTTGAAGGTGTGTGTGTGTAGAATGTTGCTCTTATTTTGATTTTTGGAATTCACTCTTCAGTTGTCAAAATGCCGTCCAAACAAGAAGAGCAGCGTATAAAATTTTGCTCGCGCATCGCGAAATCCGAGCTACTCGCACGCAAAGTTGGCAAAATCGCTAAAAGTTGCCAAATCAGCCGATTACAAATGTAATTAAAGTGTTTGAGGAACGTTTGTCGACAGCCAGGAAGTCTGGACCGGAGGAAATCGAAAACCGGAAGCCGCTGAGACGACAAAGAGAGTTGCCGGTAGTTTCAAGCGAAACCCTAACCTATCTCTCCGAGATGCCGCAAATAAGCTGGGTGTATCGTCTACAACCGTGCATCGAGCCAAAAAACGAGCCGGACTATCGACTTACAAGAAGGTAGTGACTCCAAATCGCGATGATAAACAAAATACGACGGCCAAAGCGCGATCCCGGAGGCTGTACACGACGATGCTGACGAAGTTTGACTGCGTGGTAATGGACGACGAAACCTACGTCAAAGCCGACTACAAGCAGCTTCCGGGACAGGAGTTTTATACGGCAAAAGGAAGGGGAAAGGTAGCAGATATTTTCAAGCACACGAAACTGTCAAAGTTCGCAAAGAAATATCTGGTTGGCAAGCCATCTGTACCTGTGGCTTAAAAAGCAGCATTGTCATAGCTTCCGGGACTGTCAACCAAGAAATTTACGTGAAAGAGTGTTTGAATAAACGTCTGCTGCCTTTCCTGAAGAAACACGGTTGTTCCGTACTGTTTGGCCGGATTTGGCATCTTGCCATTACGGTAAAGAGGCCACTGGAGTGGTACGCCGCCAACAACGTGCAGGTGGTTCCCAAGGACAAGAACCCTCCCAACACGCCAGAGCTCCGCCCAATTGAGAAATAATGGACTATTGTCCAAGCGGAACCTAAAGAAGACCAAAAAAACTGCTAAGGACGAGCAGCAGTTCAAGGCAAACTGGCTTTCTGCGGCGAAGAAGGTGGACAAGGTGGCTGTACAAAATCTGATGACAGGGTCCAAGCGTAAGGCCCAGCAATTCGATTTGGAAAAGCTGGAAGCCTAACTGAATATTTTCCTGAATTTTATACTAATTGAACTTGAAAAAGAAATTTAATTTGATTTTTTAAATAAACGATTTCACCGATTTACACGCGTTTTCCCTTGACCAAATTTTGACCGTATCACCCTTTAGCACCCCAAAATATCACGGCATAAGCACTTTGGTATCGTTGAACCCCTCGTTTGTCAGCTGGTATTTCACGAAGACTTGCTCCTTATGCACTCTCATTTTGTTTGTCCAGAGACACTCCCAAAGAAGCAGCGCCCGCGATCTGGCAACTCTGTCGGCAATATTCTTGCGTGTCAATCCGTGAATTCTCTGTTTGTTTAAAAGCTCAATATCCAAGGTCTCATTTCACTATTTTGTGCAAGGATGTGCGGTTCATTTTCATTTAATACGCAATTTTTTTCACCGATCGTGCAGGATTCTTTCGATTTCGCTCATGTTTACCTCTAAGGGAGCGCGTACCCTAGCAAAGGAAAACAACAACCTGGTATCATATAAGTAATAAGTTCTGTTAACCCAGATATTGCTTTGATTTCCACTGTTATCGTATAACAAATTTAGTTATCGTCATTGGCTAACTTTGTTATCAAAAGTTATCATTTTCAACATACATTTTTTGACGAATGTGGCTTGCAGTAAATTTATCCAATTGCTCGAAATGACATTTTACAGCACTGATTGCTATATTATATATTATAATATTATAAGCACATTTGAAAAAAAAAAATACTTTTCATCAAAATAGTTTGCGTCAGTTATTAGCGTGAGAATTATATTTTAAATTGATAATATAATTTGAAATGTTTTCACATCAATTTGCTTTCAATACAGGATTTGTTATCAAAATATTCGCAGTTATAAAAAAAATTAGCTATTATTATGATATTCAACGAGTATTTTGTTTTGTTGTTATTCATTTTGTTATTTTGCCTGTTTATTCAGCCTCAATGATAACATATTCAGAGAACAAAGCATAATATTCTGGTATTAGAATTTGTTTTAAATTTGGTATAACCCTTTCCTCGGGAACATTGCGTTTCCTACTGGGTTTCGCCTCAGGAATAACAGTGCCAGTACCGTTGAAACGTTGTATGGTCCCCTACACAAACAGTCTGCTCAACTTCAAATGCGACAGATTCCGTCTGATTTTCATGTTTTTGAATCCGTCAAGATGCAAGATTCCAATTTATTTCTCCACTAGTCTATTTTTGTTTTCGTAAATTAAAGAATACAAATTCAGTTTGTTGCTCATGAATTAACTGATAACAAATAACTGTTTCAAAACGTACACAAGGGGTTTACCGATCATGGTATAAATTATACCGAGAAGATCATAAATGGGCAGCATAGTTTATCATCAATTAAAAGAATAATTTGAGCAATTGAAAATTTAAAAAGTGACACTTAATAAGTAAGGCCTGTGCCAACAAATAATGTGTGATCAGCATTAAAAATTTAGGAATGAGCAACTATAGATGAGAGGGATAATCTTCGGATAATCTAATTGTGACCGGTAAGTCTGTCAAACAACTATTAGTATATGTGCAAATAAATATGACTTGATTTCTGCCAAATGATGTAATTTGAGCACTAAACTACTCGCATATGTTCTTGGGGAACTTGGTGAGTGAAATGAACTTCACCTCGGAGCTCACTTTCTTCGTGGGTGAAGTAAAATACGAAGTGCCGTGTCAGTCGTTGCCATCCAGGGTGAGATAAAGGGCGATACGGTCAAAATTTGGTCAATATCAACTTGACGTATTTCTTTCAATTTTGCATTTAAAAACCTGAACACCCCTCATTTTGAAGGTGTGTGTGTGTAGAATGTTGCTCTTATTTTGATTTTGGAATTCACTCTTCAGTTGTCAAAATGCCGTCCAAGCAAGAAGAGCAGCGTATCAAAATTTTGCTCGCGCATCGCGAAAATCCGAGCTACTCGCACGCAAAGTTGGCAAAATCGCTAAAAGTTGCCAAATCAACCGTTACAAATGTAATTAAAGTGTTTGGGAACGTTTGTCGACAGCCAGGAAGTCTGGATCGGGGAAATCGAAAACCGGGAAGCCGCTGAGACGACAAAGAGTTGCCGGTAGTTTCAAGCGAAACCCTAACCTATCTCTCCAAGATGCCGCAAATAAGCTGGGTGTATCGTCTACAACCGTGCATCGAGCCAAAAAACGAGCCGGACTATCGACTTACAAGAAGGTAGTGACTCCAAATCGCGATGATAAACAAAATACGACGGCCAAAGCGCGATCCCGGAGGCTGTACACGACGATGCTGACGAAGTTTGACTGCGTGGTAATGGACGACGAAACCTACATCAAAGCCGACTACAAGCAGCTTCCGGGATAGGAGTTTTATACGGAAAAAGGAAGGGGAAAGGTAGCAGATATTTTCAAGCACACGAAACTGTCAAAGTTCGCAAAGAAATATCTGGTTTGGCAAGCCATCTGTACCTGTGGCTTGAAAAGCAGCATTTTCATAGCTTCCGGGACTGTCAACCAAGAAATTTACATGAAAGAGTGTTTGAATAAACGTCTGCTGCCTTTCCTGAAGAAACACGGTTGTTCCGTACTGTTTTGGCCGGATTTGGCATCTTGCCATTACGGTAAAAAGGCCATGGAGTGGTACGCCGCCAACAACGTGCAGGTGGTTCCCAAGGACAAGAACCCTCCCAACACGCCAGAGCTCCGCCCAATTGAGAAATACTGGGCTATTGTCAAGCGGAACCTAAAGAAGACCAAAAACTGCTAAGGACGAGCAGCAGTTCAAGGCAAACTGGCTTTCTGCGGCGAAGAAGGTGGACAAGGTGGCTGTACAAAATCTGATGGCAGGGTCAAGCGTAAGGCCCGGCAATTCGGATTTGGAAAAGCGGAAGCCTAACTGAATATTTTTCCTGAATTTTATACTAATTGAACTTGAAAAAGAAATTTAATTTGATTTTTTAAATAAACGATTTCACCGATTTACACGCGTTTTCCCTTGACCAAATTTTGACCGTATCACCCTTTAGGTCTCGTCGTCCATCACCACCACTACGTCGCGATTCACCGGGAAAATCGAGTTGACCATCTTATTCAGCCGCTGCCGCTGCGTTGTTGCCTGCAGCTACGAAACTAGTCGACGTGACTTCTGCTTCTTAACATGCATGTAAATGTTCGCTAGGTACTTTTTCACTGTTTGGTCGGTTGAACCGACGTCCCGGCCAAGCACACGCAGCGGTTTCCCTCGGTCTTCATCTGCAGCATCCTTTGATTGTGGTCTTCCTCTTCAGCATTCTTTTGAGCTTCTTGTCGCTCAGGGTCGCCGGCCGTCCTTAACCGGGGTTTCTTTCGATGCTCTGATTGTTGTCTAATAGTGCCAAGATGTTGTAGATGCCGGAACGAGCGTATCCGGCGTCCGCAAAGTGCCGTACGATGTCCGTTTTCGACCTGGGGGTGCCGTTCTTTGCCATCACGGTTAGAGTTCAACTGATAGAGCTGTCAAATTTTATCTGCTGACTCATGGGTTACTATGGTTGATGCTGCATGGGTATTTCTGCCAGTGCGGGTTGAAGGTGAACTCATGAAAAATCAGCATTTTTGGTCCTTTTTTTAATGCAAACGTTAGTAAATTTTTCTCCGAATGGTTGAGACTCAAGCAATAACTTTAGTGATTTAGGAAAGATAAGAATCTTCGGTGTCCTCAGGCGGAATGCCATTGTTGCAATTGGAGCAACTACTTCCATCATTTCCAATTTCACAATCGGAAAGAAACTGAAAAAAACGTGACAGCTAAAGAAAACTGAACTGTACGCGGGCAGCGCTTGCTGTGATCTCTCAATTCTGGG
>JASCZW010016809.1:0-18037 GCA_034211315.2 Aedes japonicus | reverse complement strand
ACCGGCAATAAAACACGCGCGCGCGCGCGCGCGCGCCGCGCGGCGGCACGCGCGCGTCACAACATGCCGCGTTACGGCATGGCGAAGAACGTGTTGCCGGCGCCACACGGTGGCACAAAGGTTGCAATAACAACAACAAAGCAAAAGCGAAGCGGTGAAGGTAAAGCCGCCGTAAACAACAACAACAACAAACAATGCCGTGCCGCCGTAACAAAGGTGTGTAAAAGCGGTTGCCGTGTAAATGTGTGTGTGCGGTGGTAAACGTCAGGTAAACAATGTAAAAGGCCGTGTGTCAAATGTCAGAAGGAGAAGCTGCAGAAGGTATGCCGGTAAGGTACAAAGGTAGGTACATGTGTGTGTGTCGTCATGTCACAATGTGTGTGTGCCGGTAGGTGTGTGGTAAAGGTAAATGTGTGTTGCCGTAAAGCGTGTGTGTGTACAACATACGTGTTGCTGCTGCCGTGTTGCCAAGCACAAGAGCAGCGCGCGCGCGCGAAGGCACAGCACGTTGCCGCGCGCGCCGTGCCGCGCGTTGCCGCCGTTGCCACAAGGCACAAGAAGGTGCCACAAGGCGCGCGGCGCCGTTGCCGTTGCCAGGCATGCCGTTAAATAAAGAAGAAGCGTCAAATAAAGCGTCATGAAGTTGCCGTAAAGCGGTGCTGTGGTAAATGTGTTGTGTGTGCTGTAAGCGAAGCCGTGTGTGTGCGGTAAAGTCGCCGTGTAATGTGTAAAGAAGTGTCGTGTGTTTGCAATGTGGTAAAGGAAGTTGTCCGTCAACAACAAGAAGAAAGTAAAAGAAGAAGTGTAGGTGTAAAGGAAGAAGAACCAGAAGGTGCTGCCGTGGTGTGTAATGCCGTGTGTAGCGGTAGGTAATGGCTGCCGGTATGTCAGAAGCGGTTGTATGCTTTTTGTCAACAAATGTCACAACGAGGAACTGTGCCTGTGACGACTCGCTGTGAGCTTCGTGTGTGCAAAGATAGACTGCTGTGCCGTCTGCGCACAAAGGAAGAAGCATACAAGTAGTGTGTGTGTGCGTGCGCGCGGCAACAGACAAATGGCAACAACGAACAAATCAACGCCGTTAATATTTTCATTTTTCATTATTATTTTCATTATTTTTCACACTATCATTTTTTTTTTTTTTTTTGATATTTTTTTTTTTTTTTTCATATTTTTTTTTTTAATTATGATATTTTTTTTTTTTTTTTTTTTTTATTTTTTTTTTTTTTTTTTTTTTTTTTTTTTTTCATATTTTTTTTTTCATATTTATCATCATGATTATTTTTTTTTTTAAAAAAAAAAAAAAAAAAAAAAAAAAAAAAAAAAAAAAAAAAAAAAAAAAAAAAAAAAAAAAAAAAAAAAAAAAAAAAAAAAAAAAAAAAAAAGAGATAATAGTTAAAAAAAAAAAAAAAAAATGCAAAAAAAAAAAAAAAAAAAAAAAAATAGGGAATAATTAATTAATAATAAAAAAAAAAAAAGACATTTAAGCGATTAAGAGAGCGCAAAAAAAAAAAAAAAAAAAAAAAAAAAAAAAAAAAAAAAGATAAAAAAAAAAAAAAAAAAATATTATTGAATATTAATAATATCATTAATATTATTATTATTATCATTATTAATCAAACAACACAAAATGTGTGTGTGTGTACACACACACACACATTTCTTCTTCTTCACATGCCATTTCTTTTCTTCTTTTTTTCTTAATATATTACTTTTTCTCATTTTTTTCGCATGTTACATTACTTCTTCTTCTTTTCATTTTTCGAAGACACAGAGAGACATCTTTTGAGTGATGCGTCGAAAGATCCCGACCAGCCGATCGAGTGTAGTGTAGGTGAAACAAACCGTACAATGCAGAAAATTGCACGTTTGATGGGGGAAGACAGACCGAAAGAAAAATTTCACGTTCCGAACCTGGGCAGCATATGCGTCACTTACCGTTGCCGAAAATTCACAAAAACTCGTTGGTACGCGACCATTTCATCCAATACGGTACCCAACCGAGAAAATGGCTGCCTGCTGGTGGATGAAATGAAGACACCAGTGAAGCACGGAAAAAGTGTTAAAATTTCCGTAGAGCTGGTCGTGACAAAACTAAAAAGGTACTGAAATGCGGCGGGGCGAAATTTCTCGTGTCGCTGACGTTACTGCGCGCTGTTTCCAAACGTGCCGGTGGGTGATGCACTGGTGTCTGCGGGCGCATTTGGAAAGAAGCTTAATGCCCTCACCAACGCAAAAATGGAAGCACATCTTACCGTAGCTGAAGTATGAACCAAAACGGCTTTGCTCCGGAGGTGGGTGCTACAAGCAAACGTTCACCAGCATGGGCAGCAAGTTGTCACCACTTTGGCTGAAGGCCGTTTTCGCGAGTGATTTGGGCGGTAATCCACCAAAGAAAAACTCTTCCCGGGTTCGGTGGCGTTAGCGTCGACGACATTTTTGTGATAGTGAAGGAGCGCTACCTGCCGCAACAAAAATAATTGATCTGCTGAATTTTGCCATAGGTCGATTGTTCACGGTCGAGCGAGAGACTGGATGGAAAACTTCCATTTCTCGACTTGTCAATTACCAGAAAAGACGACGATACCCCCGAAGTCGGCATTTACCGAAACCGACATCCACCGACCGCTACATCACTTCTTGATTCGAACCATTACGGTTCCAAAACAAGCCGCTTTTCACTCAATGGCATACCGGTTTCTTAGCATACCAATGGAGAAGGAAGAGTTCAAAGCCGAAAGCAAGGAAATCCACAAGGCCGCTGAACTGAATGGCGTTAGTAACCTTAGGGTAGAACGGTAAACCAATCCTTTGGTTCTCGGATTTTTCTGGCTCAAGTGTAGTCGCGTCTTGTCGATGTTTTTTGCGTTCGTGTTTTCGGATGATTTTGTTGACAAATTCTTTATCATACCCATTCAGTTCAGCGGCCTTGTGGATTTTTCGCCCTTTCAGCTTCTGAACTCTTCCTTCTCCATTGGTATGCTAAAGAGCCGGTGTGCCATTGAGTGAAAAAGCGGCTTGTTTTTGGGAACCGTAATGGTTCGAATCAGAAGTGATGTAGTGGTCGGTGGATGTCGGTTTCGGTAAATGCCAAACTTCAGGGTATCGTCGTCTTTTCTGGTAATTGACAAGTCGAGAAATGGAAGTTTTCCATCAGTCTCTCGCTCGACCGTGAACTTAATCGACCTATGTTGGGAATTCAGCAGATCAATTATTTGCGGCAGGTAGCGCTCCTTCAACTATCGCAAAAATGTCGTCGACGTAACGCCACCAGGACCCGGGAAGAGTTTTTCTTTTCGAGTTCTACTTCCAAATCACTCATGAAAACGTCAGCCAAGAGTGGTGACAACTTGCTGCCCATGCTGAGTCCGAACGTTTGCTTCGTAGCACTTACCTCGAAACATGAAATAGTTTTGGTTCATGGCATACTTCAGCTACGGTAAGATATGCTTCGATGCAGTGTGGTGGAGCTCGACTTCTTTCCAAATGCTTACGCAGACTGCAAGTGCATCACCCACCGGCACGTTTGGAAACAGCGCAGTGACGTCGAAAGACACGAGAATTTCGCCTCGCCGCATTTCGGTACCTTTGTAGTTTGTCGACCAGCTCTACGGAATTTTTAACACTTTTTCCGTGCTTCACTGGGTACTTCTTCATTTCATCCACCAACCAGGCAGCCATTTTCTCAGTTGAGTGCAAATATTGGATGAAATGGGTCGCATTGCCAACGGGTTTTTGTGGATTTTCGGCAAGCAGTAAAGTGACGCCACCTTTGAGTTCGGAACGTGAAATTTTCTTTCGAGTCTGTCTTCCCCATCAAACGTGCAATTTTCTGCCGTGTGCGGTTTGTTTCCTCGATCATTGCATTAAGAGGGTCTTTCGGCTTTCCGTTCTTATACTTGATCTCCTCGTACGGACCGGAGTTGATCATATCTAGTACTCTAGAATCGCAATCCTGCCGATTCATGACCACTACAGCGTTTCCTTTGTCTGCCCGGGAATAGACGACGTCACGCGCTTTCAGTTGTCGGATCGCATTCACAATTTCTGGATTCGGATCACTAGGGTTGTCCTGCTTTTCCGCTATACCCAAAATACACCTCTCAACATCGCGACGGAGGGCCGACTTTGATGGGTAATCTTTGTACTGTATGGCGCCTTCAATGTTATTTACGATGTTATTTACAACGAGAAATGGCTGCCTGGTTGGTGGATGAAATGAAGAAGTACCCAGTGAAGCACGGAAAAAGTGTTAAAAATTCCGTAGAGCTGGTCGACAAACTAAAAGGTACCGAAATGCGGCGGGGCGAAATTCTCGTGTCTTTCGACGTCACTGCGCTGTTTCCAAACGTGCCGGTGGGTGATGCACTTTGCAGTCTGCGTAAGCATTTGGAAAGAAGTCGAGCTCCACCACACTGCATCGAAGCATATCTTACCGTAGCTGAAGTATGCATGAACCAAAACTATTTCATGTTCCGAGGTAAGTGCTACAAGCAAACGTTCGGACTCAGCATGGGCAGCAAGTTGTCACCACTCTTGGCTGACGTTTTCATGAGTGATTTGGAAGTAGAACTCGAAAAAGAAAAACTCTTCCCCCGGGTCTGGTGGCGTTACGTCGACGACATTTTTGCGATAGTGAAGGAGCGCTACCTGCCGCAAATAATTGATCTGCTGAATTCCCAACATAGGTCGATTAAGTTCACGGTCGAGCGAGAGACTGATGGAAAACTTCCATTTCTCGACTTGTCAATTACCAGAAAAGACGACGATACCCTGAAGTTTGGCATTTACCGAAAACCGACATCCACCGACCGCTACATCACTTCTGATTCGAACCATTACGGTTCCCAAAAAACAAGCCGCTTTTCACTCAATGGCACACCGGCTCTTTAGCATACCAATGGAGAAGGAAGAGTTCAAAGCTGAAAGGGCGAAAATCCACGAGGCCGCTGAACTGAATGGGTATGATAAAGAATTTGTCAACAAAATCATCCGGAAAACACGAACGCAAAAAACATCGACAAGACGCGACTACACTTGAGCCAGAAAAATCCGAGAACCAAAGGATTAGTTTACCGTTCTACCCTAAGGTTACTAACGCCATTCAGAACATTATGAAGGATCATGGTTTTCAGGCGGTCTACAAAAAGCAACAACACGCTGAAAGACATTCTATGTGCCCTCAAAGATAAGGTTCCGAAGGACGAAATGTCGGGTATTTACGAAATCCCGTGAAAATTGCCCGGCGGTGTACATTGGTCAAACCCGCCGAAAATTTAAAGTCCGCTTGAGGGAACATAGAAACGCCGTTGATAACGAAAGGCCCAATGAGTCAAGTGTAGCAGCACACTCTACCGGATCAGATCACAGAATAGATTGGGATCATGCGAAAATTAAAAAGTGCGTGAGAAAGGTTTCCCACCTGAATGCCTGGGAATCCATGTACATCGCCACCGCTGAGCAGCCGCTGATGAACGAGGACGAAGCTCCTCATAGCTTCGTCCCTTCCACTTGACGAAACGGCAAATCAAATAGATCCAACCCATCAAACCCCCCCCCCTCCCACCTCTTCGACGTGTACTGTGCTAAGTACGAAGCAATTTTACTTTTGTGTCATCAGTTGGACATCTCCCCGTCGATGAGCTGCATCATGCTCGAAACCGGTCGGATAAAAAGGTAAATTTTGAAGTCCTTTTTCGTTTGTAAGAACTATAAGTGTTGTGTCCGTACTCGCGTCGCGTTTCCGTTGACTTTCAATTGACTCACGAAAAAGGGTATAGCTTTCGTTGAGAAAGACACCAATCCACCAAATTGCCATCACCTTCGGGCCATCGAACGCTATTGGCGTTTGTGATGAGGGTCTTACCAGTCTTTTTGGTAAAGCAGCTGAGAGTATGCAGGAGTTCTGGGCTAAGGCATCTAAAAACTGTGATGAAACACTTCCCGAGCAGAAGACAAATACATATGAATACCTAATTTTGATCTTGATAACTGGCCTTGGAATTAAAGAGGTCAGATTAAGAGGTAAAATACCTAAACAAAATACCTAAGATCTGCTAGCAAAATATCTCTCAAATAAAAAACCTTGTTATTCTGGATATCTAGGAATATCTAAGAGGTACTATCTAGACATTGTCTTACCTCAATTTGGTATTCGCATAACATTGTGGGAACAATTTTATGGTATTAACCTCAGGTATTTTACCTCCTAATATGAGCTCCTTAATACCAAGGCCAGTTATCAAGCTATTCGGTTCTGCTCGGGAAGGCAAGTTCTTCGTTCCTGCTCGGGTTGCCCGGAACTTCCTGAAAAGTGCTCGATCAAAAATTCACAAATTCGTCAAAGAATAATCTTAATTTCATCTGGTCTTCGCAATGTTCAATTTCAATCCGGTAATATAATGGATCATCCAATTGTTTGAATAAAACATCATATTTTTATATGATTTGAAAGAAAAAATATGTGGATAACTTATTTTCGATACAGTCTTTTAACGCTATCAAATGAAAAATTCTCAGGCTCTTTCTATTTATTTAAGTACAACATTCTAATATTTCTTTTATGTATTTGCATATTTTTATTGTTAAATCTGTGCTTGTTCATATTCATTAAATATTCCCTATAGTAGAAGAATATGACAAATATGAGAACAATATTTTGTCAGGCGCTTTCTTTAAACTAAATTAATATCACCTTACTATGTTACTATAGTAACAAAAGCATAAACATAGTAGTAAGAGCAGCTCAAGGAAATAGATAAGAGAAATATGAGTAGATTGGATTTGGTTTTTGACTTCTGATGAAATAGCTTTGTATCCATAAACTACCAAACTATAGGTCGTTTTGCTTTAAGATATAAATACCTACAGTCCAAAGAGTTTTTTAACATCGTAGAACAACCTTCCACCTTAAGTATCGTTTCTAGCTTCGATATTTGGATCCTTCGCGAATTCACATCATACTTATCAAATGACCAAAGATCTATAGTTCCACTTGTAGATCTAGAGGTGTTAGTTCTACAGAGTTCTTGGATAATCTTGAACAAGATTTCACCTCAGCACTTGTTATAATCTTAGACCTTGAACTGTTTTACCGTCATATACATAAGGTATACATTGGTTCAACTCAGATTTTTTAACCACCATGAATTGATTTTGTATCCGTCAACTACTAAATAATAGGTGATTCATTTGTAGACATATAGATCCAAAGTTTAAAGATTTTTAGATAACTTAGAGCAATGTTTAACCTTAAATTTTTCTTGAGCTTTAATTCTGAGATCATTTCCATAAACTAGCAAACAATAGGCGTTTTCGCTTGTGGATATAAAACCAAAACTCCAATGAGTATTTTTGGATAACCTAGAGCAACCTTCAACCTTAAATCTTATTTTAGCTTCGATCTCTAGACATCCATGAGTTCTTTTTATACCTTTACACTAGTACAAATGATTATGATTCAGTTTTGTAGATCTGAAGACCTTTATTCCAAATAGTTGTTGGACAAGCCAAAATAATTAGTCACCTTATCATTTGGTTTTAACTTTACACCGTGTCCAATATATTCTCATACACTTTTTCCATGCATTGGTAACGTGCAACTACTCCAGCGATGGAGAAGTTTTGTGCTGTGGTGATAAAAGCTTTTGAGTGAGCGGCCTGCTATTTTCAGAAGTGAAAACCTCTTGAGTAAATGGGATTTTGTGTACGGAACCATCCGAAGGTACCGTGACACCTGCTCGTTGGATGACCGGAAGAGATCCGGTCGTACCATACGGTGTGGACCGTCACGCGTTTCGGTAAACATGGATTTTGTAGCATAGAACGAATGTCTCGCATATTGTATGAAACATTCATAATGCTTTTATCTGGTAAAATGCTATCATTACACTTTTTTTTAAAATGCCCGAAATGAACTTCGTGATGACCAATCGCTGTTTCTCTTTTATACCGTATTCATGCATGATGGTGTTTCTGCTGGTATGGGTGGGAATAATTTATCTAAGCCAAAATAAAATTAAAAGCGCTGTAGAGAGCTATAACTTCATGCTCATTAATCAAACATGTTCTCACGAGTCAGCGAGGCCTAGTGAGATCAACTACGGATTCAGAATCAGCACTTTCCAAGTATTCAGGTACGAATCCCATGCCAGAAACATTAAAAACAACGCTGGACAACTCCACGTGGTTGCGCTTTTGTCAATTACCATTTGAGTCGATAAAGTAGATCTGTCAGTCCTTCATGCAACCACCAGAGAGACGTTTCTTTTAATTTGTGAACAAATATTCGTAGCTCTTTGTATTGTTGTCGTACAATGTACGAATGTTCTTTCTGTGTCAACAAAGCTTCGTGCTTTTGACAGTTGCGCGGTGCCATTAATTACGAATTTATCTTCATAAAAAGAACAAATCAGTTTCGTTGCAGAAAACAACGAATGGATTTGTGAGTATTGCCTCCGATTTTGTAATATAAACTAAAATTAACTTTCAGTGACACTCTGTAGCAGAAAAAAAGCCGAGCAAAATTTTCTTCCAAAAACGTGTTGTTCAACCTTTTGTAACTTTGTCAATTATCAATATATTTTGGCTGAAATTTTGACAACGTTATAACTAATGTTTCGACCTTATGTGACCAAAACTTTTATGTTGATAAAGTTTATAAATTTGAAGTTATTATAACATATGTGAAAAAGTCATTTTGGACATACACTCAGTAGCAAAAAAAAGCCGAGCAAAAATTTTGCTTCAAAATATGCCATGTTCAACCTACTGTAACTTTGTCAATTATCAATATTTTAGCTGAAACTTTCACCACACTATAAACAATGTGGATAGACCGTATGTGATCCACCACGGCTTTTTTTGCACCGATATTTCAGCACGGTCAATATCGGGTGAAAAGGAAATACTCATGTTGGTGCGTCAACTTCAGACGCCAGCTGTAGTCAAACCACTTCGATGGAAACAGTTAAAATTTTCGTCCACATGTATTTCCTATGTATTTTTAGGCTATTGTGAAATTTAAAATATGTTATCTAAATTTTTCATCAGAAATACGGATTTTTTGAAATTGGTATGTCCAAAAATGACTTTTTTAACATATGTAATGAAAACTTCAAATTTATAAGCCTGATCAACATAAAATTTCAATCACATACGGTCTATACATTGTTTATAGTGTAGTAAAAGATTCAGCTAAAAATATTGATAATTGACAAAGTTACAGTAGGTTGAATATGGCATATTTTTGAAGCAAAATTTTGCTCGGCTTTTTTTTTGCTACTGAGTGTACCAATTTCAAAAAACCTTATTTCTGTGAAAAATTTAGGTAGCATATTAAAAATATCTCCATGACTTAAAAAAATACAGAAATTTATGTGGACAAAATTTGAACTGTTTCATCAGGTGGTTTGACTACAGCTGGCGTCAAAGTTGAGGTCTCAACATGAGTATTTTCCTTGTTCACCCAATATTGATCACGCTGAATTATCGGTGCAAATACAAAGCCGAGGCGAATTCATCTTATTAATTTGGCCCAAACCTGTATAGCCAGCACTGTTGTGTTTCGATCGGTACTAAAGAATCCCTCGAAAGTTTAATAATGGCGCTGTAATGAATGAAAGAGAGCGAGCCCGGAGAGAATCTCTCAATTGTAGATTCGCCCTAATGAAAAAAACTCTAGAATTATTCGTACTGCTTTAAAGCGTTGACAACTGAAGGTTTTATCTTATCTTTAGGTAGATTCTGCAAAGCATACAAAGTAAAGCCGAACATCATCTCCATTCAGAGAATCAACACCATAACAACAATGTGCCAAATTCGATGCTTCAGGTGATATTCATAGACACCAGATACAAATGGCACCCTCTATTCCAAACTCTGCAGGGCCATACCGCATCCTGCGCATAATCGAACTGACAAGCGTCTTCAGCTCTATCGGCGAAGTTAGTGAACGATGTAGCTACATCGAACAATTAATCTAATCGGGATTGGTCGCCGCGGGCAATTTTTGCGCGAAATCCAACCGCTTATTTCAGAAGCTTGCCGGATCATCTGAAAGAAACTGAAATTCCTAAACTCTGATTCGTAGGGTGTCCGCTTCCACCAGCATCTCCGTAACTGGCCATCGGGGCGAGTGTGGTTGGTGTATGCCACATTAATCCAAACGACGCGATGCGCCATCCCGGCTGCCTTCGGTTACAGCTGTAATACGACCGAGCGATGGTACAGATTGTTAGTGAAAATCAACTCTGGCAACCCTTCCGCCACACTCAGGTGATACAAACTATCGATTGCTTATCGATTTTGGTTCTTTCTTCTTCGCTGCTTCCCCAATCGTCCATGATATCCAAATGATTGTGGTTGAGTAATCGTAAGCAACAATACATCATCGCGATTCTCCTCTTCCTTCTCCATATTCGCGTCAAGATTAAGCTCCACGAAGCGTGAGACGAGCTACGTGCTGCAGTGGAAGATTTATCGATAAACAAACCTGAGCGATCATATATTTAAATTGAAAAATCTGTCTATCGGCGTCGGACGGCGTTGTGCTTCGTGGAAGCCTTGCCTGCTGCACTTCATCAACCGAGGCTCTTCAAGCAGTTAAGTACCATAGCTCCAACGTCGCCGGCTGCACTAGAATATGTAAACAGCCGAAACGTAGTGATAATTTTTCATCTTTTAAACTGATTCTCGCGGTGGTCTATTCGATGCGATGTCCTCACTTTTTGAGACTCTTTGTGTTTTTTTCGAAATGAAGTGAAACGGTAATGTGGGATATTCTTACAGTCAGATCTCACTTCATTTCCTGTTTCGCACAAACATGATGAAACAGATTCATCAGACGCTCAGTTGGAAATCGAAAGCTCATCATCGACTGACTGGTGGGTGGAGGGATTTAATTGAAATAAATGTTTTATGGCTCGCGCTAAATTTCCGCAATTATTGCTTATGGCAGCCCTGAACCAGGTCCTACCACAACGCAGTCTCCGTCTCTGCGCTGCCCAGGTTTTTATGGTCCCCTTAATCTGTCTTCTTTTCTCAGCTATTTTCGTTGTATCGTATGCTGGTGTTCTCCTCCATCACCGATAGCAATGGGATTTTAATTTATAGTTGAACAATTATTTTTATTGCACCGAACCCATGCCAGTCTCAGCCTCTCAAGACCCGAAGAGCCAGGAGCGGTTGGTTTGCTTCCTCGTGTGGGATGATGGATTGATGTATGTTTTCTTCGTTCACGCTTGCTGGCGCATCCGAGCCGGGGAAAACTTCGAAGCATAAAGCGCATCGCGGTGAATTGCGGTGAAATTACGGAGGATGAACCTTTGCAAAATTCCACGGGAACACATTAGCGAAGTGGACCAACCCCCACCGACGGACAGCGAATGTGGTGCGTGCTGGCATCATCAACATCTGTCCCGAATCGAGTCGCACAGGTCGGAGTCCCATTTCACTTGACCTGGCTGAAATCCGATTCCGGTGACTCTAGCGGGATTTATTGTTACGGTGGGATGCTGGGGACGGGAGGAAAGGGAGTGGTCAGATATCCCGGTTCAAGATTTACACGTCAAGACCGTCACCGTCATAATCATCAATCTGATGTCACTACTTGCTCGGAACGGCGTCATCGATTTACTCTGACCAGCCTGAGGTGAAATGCCAATTATGGATTGATTAAAGTACTTATGGCATGTTTGCTTTCACGTCACAGTTGACTGGTAATCTCTTCTCAGATTCGAATACTAAATCGTGATTAGTGGTAGTTGCTTTACTCATCTTCGATTATGTTGATTGTTACAGAGCGGCAGATATAAACATTTCTACACTGAAAATTTATTTTCGCAATCATTCGTTTCGTAAACATGGATTTTGTATACAGGAACAAATGTCTCGTATATTGTATAATACATTCATATTAGCATTTATCTGATGAAATGCTATTATTACACATTTTTGAATAATGCACGAAATGAATTTATTTTCAATCGTACCAAGCACGTTTGTAGGCGAGAATAATTTATCAATCCCAAAAAAAAGAGTTATAACTTCATACTCATTAAACAAGTAATTTCTCACGTGTCATCATGGCCTAGTGCGATCAACCACGGAAGCAATAACAGTTTTTTCCAAAAATTTAGGACCGAATCCCATGTCAGATATAGTAGATCTGTTAGCAATTCATGCAAACCACCAGAGCGCCGTTTTGACAGTTGCACGCGAGGCATTTAAAACAAAGGTAGCTTCATAAAAAGTACAAATCAGTTTCGTTGCCCAAAACTAACGAATAGATTCTTTAATCCTACCTTCGTAATTTAAACTAAAATTAATTTTCAGTGTACAACGACGTGTTGAAACTCAAGGTGTTTTGAGTTTAGAGTTAATTACTCAATATCTCGGACTGGAGCTTTATATTGAAAGAGCTATGAATAGTACATGCTGTAACAAGGACCTTGATTAAAAAACATACTTTTAATAATAGTAATTCAATCTCGCATGCTGTAGTGAACGAACAGTGTTAATAATCATGCATCGACGTATTGAAAGTATTTTTTGTTTTCTTTTGTAATTTAATATCGATGCGCAGAAAAAATTAGTATTTTTTCTTCACATTTTTTGTCAACCATTGAAATATTTTCAGACTTCTTTATAACATTTAACTAGCTGAAACTGGTGCGAGCTTTAGCTACGCCTGCAACTGAATGGTTGTTTTTTTTAAAAGAGTTTCTTTTTGACCAAGAAAGGGTTCCAGCTTCTATTAGAACATTTTTCTTACCTGAGAAATACACAGTTTGTATTTTAGTCATCTAGATAAATCTCATGTTTGGTTGAAATTTGTGTTTGGAATCTCCATAGAAACATTTTTTGCATTTAAAAAACCCGGCACGCCAATTTTGGTTCCATTTGCTTGATTTGTTCACAAGTTATGCAGAAATTTGTGTTTTATTTGTACGAGAGTCTTCCCCCTTCCAGAAGAGGGAAGGGGTCTCAAACAACCATCAGA
This sequence comes from Aedes japonicus, assembly GCA_034211315.2. Lineage (NCBI taxonomy): Eukaryota > Metazoa > Arthropoda > Insecta > Diptera > Culicidae > Aedes > Aedes japonicus. The sequence goes on along the minus strand of JASCZW010016809.1, from coordinate 5,037 downwards.
ACCTTCCCCAGCCCCAAAAACCCCTGCATACATATTTCCACGCCGATCGGTAATTCAGACAGATTTTAATATGTATAAAAACCACATGCCAAATATGAACTCGTGAACTACCATAGAAATATTACTTGCCTCCAAAAACCCCACATTATAAATTTGGTTCCATTTGCTTGATTAGTTCCCGAGTAATGTTTCATTTGTATGGAAGCCCGTCCTCTTCCTTTCCAGAAGGCGAAGGAGTCCAAACCACCTTAGAAACATTTATCTTCTTCAGAAACCTCCACATGCCAAATTTGGTTCCATTTGCTTAACTAGTTCTCGAGCAATGCAAAAAATTGTGCTCCATTTGTTTGAGAAAGACTCCCCCCCTACTCATTGGCGGAAGAGTCTCAAGTCACCATAGAAACATTTCTCTCCTTCAAAAACTTCAACATGCCAAATTTGGTTCCATTTCCCTGATAAGTTCTCAAGTTATGCAAGGATTTGCGTTTCATTTGTATGGGATCCTCCCCTTCCAGAAAAGAGAGGGGTCTCAAATCAACATAGATCTATTGTTTGTCTTCAAAAACCAGCACATGCTAAATTTGCTGTTTGCTTGATTAGTTCCCAAGTTATGCAGAATATTGTCTTTTATTTGTATGGGATCCCCCACTTTTAGGACAGGAAGGGTTCTCAAGCTACCATAGAAACCTTTTTTGCCTTCAAAAACTCACACACGCCCCTTTCCAGAGAAGGGAGGGGTCTTTAACTATTATAATAACCTTCCCTGGCCCCAAAAATCCCTGCATACAAAATTTCACGCCGATCGGTTCAGTAGTTTTCGAGTCTATTAGGTTCAGACAGACATACAGACAGAAATCCATTTTTATATGCATATATAGATTATGTCCAATAATTTTTTTTGACAATTTTTAGTTTTTACAATTTAAATGTATATATTTATACTCTTAAACTGTTTTCTAGATTAAAAAAAAAAAAAAATATCTGGTGTGCAAATGGAAAGCCGTCGTTTTTTTTTAACAAAACTTGAGACTTTATTGTTAAAAATTTCGACATTTTTGCGCTCACTAAAACATATGATGTCGATAAAAATAAACAAATACAATTAACGGAGTTGTTAGAACCTGTTCATAAGCCACGTACTCATTTTTGAATATCTAAAACCACCCCCCTTACCCCCTCGTAGACTTTTCTTCATAATTTTTTTTTAAATTTTGTATGGAGCGTAAACTTTGGTCAAACCCCCCCTCCCCCTCCCAAAAAGGCAACGTGGGGTTGCGAATAGCCCCTTGACAGATGCGTACCTGAGCAGGAGGCAACAACATATGAATACCTAATTTTGATCTTGGCCTTGGTATTAAAGAGCTCAGATTAAGAGGTAAAATACCTGAGGATAATACCATAAAATTGCTCCCACAATGTTATACGAATACCAAATTGAGGTAAGAGCACACCAAAATAGTACCTCTCAGGTATATCCAGGTATCCGAAATAACAAATTTTATTATTCTAGAGATATTTTTCTTGCAATTCTTATGTATTTTGTTTAGGTATTTTACCTCTTAATCTGAGCTCTTTAATACCAAGGCCAGTGATCTAGATCAAAATTAGGTATTCACATGCTATTTTCTCCTGCTCGGGGCAAGAGACAAGAACATTTAAATACCTAATTTTGATCTTGATAACTTTTAACTTATTTTAGCAGGATTAGGATTCAGGAAAGTTCTACAGAGAAGTCAATGGAAGTTCTTTAGAGAAATTCGTGGAGCTTCATTAGAAAAGTTCAGGAAAGTTCTGCAGAGAAATACAGGAAAGTTCTTTAGAGAAGTTCAGGGAAGTCTTTCAGAGAACTTCGGGGAAATTCTTCAGAGAACTACAGAGAAGTTCAGGGTAGTGCTTCAGAGAAGTTCAGGAAAGTTTTTTAGAGAACTTTAGGGTAGTTCAGAGAACTTCAGAGAAGTTTGGGGAATTTCTTCAGAGATGTTCTTCAAAGAAATTCAGCTAATTCTTCAGGGAAGTTCGGGAAAGTTCTTCAGAGAATCTTAAGTTTTGCTACTAGAAAATACTAGAAGAAAGATTTGTAATTTCCATTTAATTACTAATAATCGTGTACTAATACTAGTATACAACACCAAAGAAGATTGCACATTGTAGACGAAATACGCGTATCTGCAGTTGGAATAAAATGGAAATTACTAATCTTTCTTCTCTTTTTCTAGTAACAAAACTTGTAACTTTGGATACAGGTACTTTTTTGGTATTGTCTTACATGAATTTGGTACTTGTATGACATTGTTGGAACATTTTTATGGTATAATTCTCAAGTATTTTACCTCTTATGCAGCGTTCTTAAATACCAAAGCCAGTTACCAAGTTATTCGCTCCTGTTCGAGTAAGAGTAAAATTTAGGAGAGAGTCAGTTAGAAGGGTTGCACGAAAAGGCTATGTTGCGAGTTTGAAAGTTTGGAAAAAGTTAATTCTGGACGAAAATCGGTGGAAATTGCGTCATATTTCACTGAAAACAAATTTTTTTGGGGAAAAAGAGCGTCAAAGTGAATACCATATGATCCACAGTGAAGACAAACTGAACACTATATCCAATGAAGCAATATGTAAAGAACGGTGTATAACCCTTACCAATTTTACGCTCAGCCAAATTTTCACAACACTAGATAAGCAATCAAATAACCACAACAAAACATACTAAATATTAAATAACATATGACGGGTTAAGGGAAGGACCATCAGGGCACCCAAGTGACACGATTTTTAAAAGGGAGAATGAGGCTGCCTCTTCTCTATTGTTATCATTTCGCGGAACAAGGCCATCTATTAAGTTTTTTATTCTGTCAATGGAGAGCTCGATAAGCAGATCCAAAGCGTCTTCACGGCAGCCTATCAAACAATTAAGTCACCTTAAATCCAACATAAATGCCACTTTTGGTCCAATATACGGCTGATCTACTGCGAGCCTATGATAATGCATAATGATAATGATCAATGCTATTTTGCATTCGAAATGCTTATTACTGGCTTCAAGCATTTAAATAGCATTTGAAGTCCAACTTTACAACATATAGCATTCAAGACCAACTTTACAACATATATACATTCGCAGAGAAAGAGAAGAGAGAGAGAGAGAGAGAGAGAGAGAGAGAGAGAGAGAGACTCAATTTCATTTGGCGATGGGTATGTAGTTTTTGTATTCCATTGAAATATACCACGCGCACATTTGTGTGACCCCACCAGCATCCCTAATGTTGGTTTTTGTTGGTCCTCAAACTTCATATTTCAAAATATATTTGTATTCTGCTGAAATAAACCATCCACTCTTATGAGTGGCCGAATATCCATTATGTTGGGGTAAACCAGCACAAACTCGATGTTTCGATGTACTTTGAATTCTTTCTCAAATAAACCGTCCACACTTGCGAGGTGGCTCCAACAACAGTATCCTTACTGCTAGTTTAAGTCGTTGCCACAAGTTTGAATTACTTTAATGTGCATCTCTATACAGAGTATAAACCGAAGCATGCAGTCAACATCTTATTCGCTACCAAAGGTTGCTTGATTCAACCACCACCGTTTGTCAAAACGAGCCCTGCTGCAAACCCAACCAATTTATCCAACATCCCAGTGAGTTTTCGTAAGTAGCAAAGGGAAATCTCGACTTCCTTCAAAGCGAAATATCATCGGCAACGTAATCCTACCAATTCCTTGCATGACCTGCATTCATACGGTTTAGGCCGGCGCCGCTATTGTCTTAGTTTGAGATCACCAGTTTTTACACATTGAGGATGTATGCTTATCACAAGCATCACCTTTTGGTTATTTGTGTAATAACCGCTGATCTGACAATAATGGAGTAGGAACCTTGGGCGGTCAATCATACTCATGCTTAAATGAAAGTAAAATTTCGTCTACGAGTTTTGTGTGTTGTCCTCGATAATTGTAAGTAATTGTTCATGGATGGACTACGGTTGGACGACTGAATACTCAAGAAACGATCTAATATGGCGTCTGATTTGTTTCAAATGAAACTCGCCGTTTCTATACGTCAAAGTCGTTTCACATAGGATCGTGTAAAAAAATTTAACTTCGAAGAACTGCAGTGAAAAATCTTGTACATTTTGAGAAATTGTTTACAATTCAAAGTTGTTTAGTGTTCCATTTATGTGCATTTACGCGAGATGTATGACTACCCGATATAGTTTTGTATGATATTTTGGGATACGTTATTTCTAATGTTCATATTTCTGTTCTGTGTAGTTTATCGTTATCAATGTGTAACTTTATCCTTTTCCGATTATTCATTTATTAACCAACAATCTCCTTTTTTTAATGCAACCAATCCATATTGGATCCATCGATCTCAGATCAGTTGTTCTTACTCTCAGTTTATTGAACAGTTGCTGGTTCGGACGCAGATAAAATATTCAGCTTATGTCCGGACTAACCAGCAATCATCATTAAATTCAAAGATTTTTTTTCAAAATGGCGAATCTAACATTGAGAGGCTCTTCCTCTCTGCCTTCGCCTTTCATTTATTACAGCGCCAATATAAATCTTTTGATGGATTCTTTAGTACAGATAGAAACACAGACAGTGCCAGGCTACCATACTCTACAAATAGTTGAATGAAAAACATAACGCGTGAATGGAATATGAATGAAAGAGAAAGTATGCGGTAGAGAGGCTCTCAATTGCAGATTCGCCCTAATGAAAAAAACCCTAGAATTGATTTATTGTTGAATTGATCCCATTTTGATATATATGCTTGAAGCGAAGCAAGTATTTCCTAGAACAATTAATGCAAGTGCTTCCTGATAAATCTAAACCAGCTTCTTTGCATACTTAAAAGAAAGCTCGTCTTCCCAATGAAAAGCCACCATTTCACTTTGTGAGAGGCCCCAGCAGCATCCTAAATCTTGATTCAAATCGGTTCCTGTATTCTTAACGAAAAAACACCAACACACTTTGTGAGTGGTCATTACTGTTGGATTAAATCGGACAAAATCTGACCTCTGTAGATTTTTAATA
>JASCZW010016808.1:0-18047 GCA_034211315.2 Aedes japonicus | reverse complement strand
CCCAGGTAACCGATAAGCATTGAAATATGCACTAATTTTGCATCATACTTGTACCAAAACAAGCTGGAATGATAGCATTAAAAGTGAGGAAATTTTTGGCAGTGATTATAATGTTTTTAGAGTCGACCGAGACTTACTTTTAACGCACAGAAAGTCTGGTGGAGGAGTTCTCATTGCAGTTTCTTCAAATTTTAGCTCGGAACTTCTGGTTTAGTCAAAATTTAAAGAATTTGAGCATGTATGAATGAAAACACATATTGCTGGTGAAACTCACATTTTCGCAACAGTGTATTTTCCACCAGACCAAGCTTGTAAGTCAACATACGAAATCTTTTTTCAAGCAGCTGAAGAAATTGTAACTCAATTTCCCCTTGAATATAAAGTTCATGTATATGGCGATTTCAATCAGCGCAATGCAGATTTTATTCCTGACGCAGCAAATGAGAGTATTTTACTTCCTGTTGTTAGTGATAATGAAACGTTACATTTTATTTTTGAAAAACTTGCATTTTTAGGGCAAATTAACCACGTGAAAAACCAGCAAAATTGCTACTAGATTTTTTACTAACAAATACACATGAAGATTTCTGCGTATCCCTAAGATCTCTTTATCTCTTATGGAAAAATGAGGCGTTTCACACAGCCATCGAGTTTTCTGTGTTTGTGCATAAAATACCTAATCTCAATGAATATGTTTACGAGAATGTCTTTGATTACAACAAAGCCAACTATTTCAATATTAAGTATAAATTGAGTGGGGCCAACTGGCAACAGGTTTTAAAAAGTCAGGAAAATGTTGAATGTGCAGTAGAGATATTTAATAAAATGTTACTTGAAGCAATTCAGGTAGAAGGCCCTCTGACGAGAAGACGTCGAAACTATGCTTCTAAAAATCCAATTTGGTTTAATAAGCAAATTACTAATTTGAAGAATCGGAAACAAAAGGCTCACAAAATTTACAAAAATTACAATAATCAAGCTAATTTGGAAAAGTATTTGAATATCTGCGATCAACTTAATTTTGCTCTTTCCTCTGCACTATCTGAGTATAACACAAAAACTTAAAATGAGATTAAGTCATGTCCGAAAAATTTCTTCAATTACGTTAAAACTAAGGTTAAATCGTGCAATTTCCCAACAAATATGAATTTGGATGAAAAAGTAGGAGATAACTCAGATGACATTTGTAATCTATTTGCGACATTTTTTCAAGAGACTTACACAAAATTTTCGGACAATGATCGTGATTTTGAATATTTCTCATACTTTCCTGACTATCCAGGTAATATTGGTGTCAGTAACATTGTTGTACAAGACATTCTCTCAGGTTTCCACCAGTAGTCATAAAAAACCTAGCAACTGAACTTACAACTCCTGTTTTCTGGCTGTTCAATATGTCACTGGATAGTGGTGAATTTCCGAAAGAATGGAAAAGGTCTTTCCTCATACCAATTTATAAATCTGGCAAAAAATCCGATATTCATAATTATCGTGGCATTGCCATAATATCATACACTAGTTTATTTGTGGACGCAGTAGCGCCCGTGGCAAGTGTTTTCATTTTCAATATAAACGGTTCATTTGTTATTCACGCTTGTAGATTAAATAAGAAACCATGGTACTAACTTAAGGAACTTAAGTACTAACTTAATCAAGTAATGGCTCTTTACACCGACTTCAGCAAAGCGTTTGATAGACTGGACATTCCAATGTTGATTTACAAGCTTGAAAAAATGGGAATTGAGATGAGACTGCTCAATTGGATTGAATCGTATTTAACTGATCGTCAGCAAATTGTCAAGTTCAATAATAAAAAGTCTAACTCAAATCATGTCACGTGGGGTTCCTCAAGGCTTAGAAATTAAGAACGATAATGAAATTAATGGTTTTCACAATGATATTCAAGTTTTTCATACGTGGAGCTGTAAAAGTCTATTGAAACTGAATGTTAAAAAATGTAATCTCATAACGTATAGCAGAATACACAGCACTCCAAATGTTCAAGTTATATTAGGAACAGAAAGTGTACAAAAATGCGATAAAATAAGAGATTTAGGTATTATTATAGACTCAAAACTAACGTTTGTGGATCATCATAACACGATAGTTCATAAAGCAGGCAATATGCTTAATTTTATAAAACGTTTCGGATACCACTTTTTAGATCCATATACAATAAAACGCTTTATGTTGCTTATGTGCGGTCAATATTAGAATATTGTAGTATTGTTTGGTCCCCTTATATGAAAAAACATGAAGAAAGAAGTCAATCCTAAAACAGTTTTTATTATATGCACTGCGTACGTTAGCATGAACAGCATTACCTCTCCCAGCGTATGAAGCACGTTGTATGCTGATTAATACTGAAACTTTGAAAGAACGTCGGGATTATGCTAAGGTCTTGTTTGTTAATGATTTGGTATCACAACGTATTGACTCAACTGATCTTTTGTCAAAGCTAAATTTATATGCCCCCACTCGACAATTACGCAATCGTAATCGATTCGCAGTAGATCGTCATCGTACAAATTATGCTAAATTTGGACCGCTGAACCGCATGATGATTGTATATACCCTAGCAAAGGAAAATAACAAGCTGATATCATATTAGTAACAAGTTCTGTTATCTCAGTTATCGTTTTGATTTCCGCTGTTATCGCATTACAAATTTAGTTATCACCATTGGCAAATTTTGTTATCACATGTTATCATTTTGAACACACTATTTCTAATGAACGTTATAAGTTGAATTGTAAAACTATAAATTCTTCCAGCATATTTGAATGAAAAATTTTGCTTCAAATCAAAATATTTTTTTCAGTTATTAGTATGAGAATTTGATTTCAAATTGATAACATAATTTGAAACTATTTCAATAAATTTGCTTACAATACAGGATTTGTAATCAACTTGTTCGCAGTGATAACAAAATAAGTTATTATTATAATATTCAACGAGTATTTTTTTGTTATTCATTCTGTTATTTTGGCTGTTTATTCAGCCTCAATGATAACATATTCAGTTATCAAAAAATGATAACCTTGTGATAGAACTTGTTATCAATTTGGTATAATCATTTGCTCGGGTAATCAGCATTGTGAAATGATTGACTTTAATACACCTAGGACAAAATTGAAAACATATTGTAACACTCTGCGAAGTAATAGAACAAAAGCATAACATTTTAGTATAAGGATAGAGGATATGTAAACATTATCCATGTAACAAAACGGTCAACAATTGTTTGACCTCAAATAAATAAATAAATTTATGATTCTTCTCACTGTACATTGGCTGTCTGTCTGAATGCATAGCTGTTGTGAAAAAGCATACGCAAGGCTACCGTAGTGTTAGCTGTCTGATATCTGCATTTTTGTTGCCTTGATATAGGAATTATTAGAATAACGCACTGAAAATGCTAAATTAAAGTTGTTTACAAATCTTTACAGATGGCCTGCAGAATTTGGATGTAGATGATTCAATTACCAAAGTGAGGACTATTATAGTCCTGATGCAGGAGTAAGCGAGGATATCGATTTGTAAACAACTTTAATTAAGCATTTTCAGTGCGTTATTCTTATCATATATCAAGCATAAAAATTGCAGATTAAAATAGACAGCTAACATTACGACAGCTTTGCGTATGCTATTATACAACAGCTATGCATTCAGGCTGCCAATGTACAGCAAGAAGAATCAGCTCAGGGCTGCAAATATCTATAGTAAAAAAAAGAATCATGAATGCAAGTATAATGCAGAAATAGTGCATATTTCAATGCTTATTAGTTACCTGGGTTATGTTGGGCAAATAATCTCATACGTTCCATATAGGTTACAGGATTAAGACGCGATATCAAAACGCGTCGACCACGAAGCAGCGAGCTCGAATCTGCTCGAAAATGCAAAAAACGGTTGCGAATTTGAGTTTCCCTTTTCATGAAAAATAGGGGGTCTAATTAACAGAAAGGCAAGAGGCAAGAAAAACGAATGAAGTCTATAATTGAAAATATAGGTATTACACTCAGTAGCAAAAAAAAGCCGAGTAAAATTTTGCTTCCAAAAACCGCGTTGTTCAACCTCCTGTAAATTTTTCAATTATCAATATTTTTGGCTGAAAATTTGACAACATTATACAAAATGAATAAACCTTATGTGACCAAAATTTCATGTTGATCAAATTTATGAATTTGGAGTTATCATAAAATATGTGAAAAAATTAATTTTTGGACAGCTTTTTTTTGCTCCGATGTTTCAGCAAGGTCAGTATCGGGTGATAAAGGGAAATGCTCATGTTGGTGCGTCAACTTTGACGCCAGCTGTAGTCCAAACCACTTGATGGAAACAGTTCAAATTTTGTCCACATTGTTTTCTGTACTTTTATAAGCTATGGAGAAATTTGTAATATGCTACCTAAATTTTTCACAGAAATACGGATTTTTGAAATTGCTATGTCCAAAAATGACTTTTTTCACATATGTTATGGTAACTTCAAATCTATAAATTCTATCAACATGAAATTTTGACCACATAAGGTTTATACATTTTGTATAATGTTGTGAAATTTTCAGCTAAGAATATGGATAATTGACAAAGTTACAGGAGGTTGAACATGGAGTATTTTGCTAACAAAATTTTGCTCGGCTTTTTTTTTGCTACTGAGTGTATTTTCGTTTGGCTACGCATTTTCAATCAAGCATTTAATCCACATTCTGAAAACTAAACTCCCCAGCAGCGGAATAAGATATCAACTGCTGTCATCTACCTGTCATTTGCAAACGTTACTAATTCATGCTACCAATGAATGACATTTTTGTCGACATAGACCAACTATAAATTTATGTGGCTTCGTGCTAACGTAAGAACTTAATACACTCGAGAGATGCGACGCGACATAGACGTCTTCTTTTGTTGGTGGGGCCCAGCGTTGAATTAGCCGTATAGCGGGCCAAAACCTGGTTTTGAATAGCATATGAGGTGAATATAATGCTCATATGCATTATATCGCTTGTCGTTAAGACTTATATAGGGCTACTTACGTGGTTTATTTAATGCTTATTGGTTACCTGGGTTACCAGTTATTTCTAACAACGGAAAGTAATTTTCCAGTGAAATAAATGGGACATTTTTTTTTGAGTACATTTTTCGTTAAACCATGGTTTACTGTAAAATGTTGAATATCGCACACTATAGGGTGTCTCTGGAAGTCTATGCACGATTTTGAAACGCCACTGTTGCTTTCGGATGACGTTTAAACAGCTGATCTTAACTGTGCAGCATCGCTTATATTTCAATCTCAAGTCTCAAGTCGGTTGACGAGAATGGAAGGTGTGAGTATCGGAGCAGTTCGTATTGTGATTCGGAAGTATGGTGAGTACACGAAAAATCTGGACGTAAACCGGGCCCTGTGTTCGAGATATGGCCAAAAAGATTAGAACTTCGAAGAGTAAGAGTTACTGCAGACCAAGCAAAGACACGAAATGGACTAAGGGCTTTCAAGCAGCAGCAGCAGAATCCATGCCACGTTTTTTTTAGTTTTGTGAAACATAAGTCCTTTTGAGAAAGTATGTAAGCATAAACAAATAAAAAACAGAGTAATTTCGCACGAACTTGTACGACAATAATTTCTGCTTCATGGGTGCCGCACTTGACAACGGATACCACATAGCGGATTATCTTGCGGTGCGCAGGAGTATCTGTGAAAGGCAACCGAAACTTCCGTCGAATGAAAAGGGCAAACAAAAGCGAAAGACGACAAGACGTTCACCTATATTGTGCCTCAAACAGCGCAACTTTGATGGTCGGTGTAGAAAACGGCTGTGCGTTCGGCACAAATAATCGCATGCATTACCAGTGGAAATTAAAATAACATCCGAACACTTTCTGGTCTCGGTTCGGATCTCGGCAGGCGGTAATACCAGTAGGGCGGAAAAAACGGGGCGTCGCTCGAAAACGAGTGCCGCCGGAATCCTATTGGACACCGGCTGTCCATTTGCGAGAAAGATGTGCACCGCGAGAAGATCGTAGAACACACCTCGAAATAGGGTCCATTGCATTGGATACCGACAGAAAGGCCGTCTGCATAATCCCGCATGGCAAACTGAGGATAGCACTGAAACAACCCTCTTCTGCAGACCGTCTGGAGACATTTCGAGTGGCACGTACGGTGATCGATCTGCCCGGGGACGCTAAAATCGGACATATTCATATCCATATAAGAAGGGCCTTCACAAGAAGTAGATCATGTGCTTTGTTGCGAGATGAGTCCAAAGCTAACCTCAAATCACCGCAGGACCTTTCTTTACTATTATCTTGCGTCTATCGTTTCGGGCGTACGCCAAAGAGAGCCACGTTGTTAGGGGATTCGAGCAACAGACGACACATCACACTCAAGTCAAGACGACAAATCGACCAAATCGTCGAGCGGCTTGCAACGAGAGTGAGGAAGCGTTGAATTCGCTCACACGCACGATCGAAGGAAGCGCAGTTTCATACGCTGTCCAAACAAAACTCGGACGGATCTTCCGGTTTGCACGACTGTCCGGTGGACGTTTAGCGGAGTGAAGATCAGCGACTGCATGTTGGCGTAGAGTCAATAATACGGGACCGACACGGTGACGCAAACCGCATGTGGAGTCGTCGCGATATGGTGCAGCAACCCGGTGAAGACAACGGCGTAGGCGCACCCATCAGCAGGTAACCGCAAGTAGAACGCGGGCTCGTGAATACAGTTTATGGATGTAAGAAGAAAAGGTAGAGAATGACGGGCAGAATGAGGATGGGTAGGCGTCAACCGAAAAGCACCGTCGGGAATTGATATTGCGCAAGCACCTGAAAATCCTCAACTCTCTCATCGGGACATCGGAAAACAACTCGGAATCGTGTAGTCAACGGTGAGTCGTGTGATTAAACGTTACTATGAAACTCTGAGTATCGAACGGAAGGAGAAATGTGGTCAGAATGAAAGTTCTATTAGTGATCAGGATCCCAAGCGTTTCGTGGAAGCGTTTAAGTGGAATCCCAATGTTTCGTCAGGGATGTGGCCAAATAGTTGAATCTGTTCACGTCTTTCGTTCGAGAGCCAAGGACCGGGAGAAGCTGAGTACGTACAAAATTCAGAACGCTCGAAATCGTGACGAACGGCAAAATACGGCGGAAAAGTCACAGGCCCGGAAACTACACCCAGATGCTGACGATACCTCATTGTCTCATCATGGATGATGAGACTTACGTCAAGGCGGACTTCCGGCAGCTGTTCTTCACCGCCCAGGACAAGTTTGATGTTCCTGACGAAGTAGGGAAGCTGAAACTTTCAAAGTTTGCCAAGAAATACATGATTTGGCAAGCAATATGCGCATGTGGCAAACGGAGTGATTACCGGGACTGCAAACGGGAGATCTACTTCAAGGAGTGCCTGCTTCCTCCGTTGAAGCAACACGAGGAGCCTACGATCTTCTGGCCGGATCTTGCGTTTTGCCACTATTCAATTGTTGTCCTGGAGTGGTACGAAGCAGACGGGGTCACCCATAGACATGAACTCTCACTCCTCCTCAACGCACCGGAGCTAAGGTCCATCGAAAAATACTGGGCTATTATGAAGCAGACACTACGGAAGCATACCAAGGAGGTCAAATCTGAGGGAAGAAATAGTGAAATGGGTTTCCGTACAGAAGAAGATGCAGCCAGATGTTGTACAAATCCTAATGAGTGGAGTTAACCGTAAGGTGTGAGTGTACGATTATGGTATTACATTTGAATGAAATAAATATTCCAATAGCTTACTTATGGATTATACATGTGTTTCGTCCAGGGCTTGACCAGGCCCTACGTTGTGATTTAACTTGTTAAGAGACGACGATGACAAACGAAGAAAACGGACTACTTTGTTGATGATAATTTATTACCACCGAGAGGCAGCGTGCCAGCTCGGTGGGTAACGAGATGCTAACGTAACTAAAACACCACTAGAACACCACTAAACTAAATACATAGATGTGTCGCTTTTATAGGTGACACGAAGTACGGATAATAGTGCCGTGCGCACCGCATCGCCACAATGGTGCATAGATACGGCGCGCCGACAGTGCTATTCCACGCTGCCCACTTTAGCTACAATAATAGCATCAGCCCATCATTGCATGCTAGCCGCTCTCCAATGAGTAGAAACAATACACGCTCCCGGGGGGACGCGTGTTTGGTGCTACTCAACAACAGCAAGCACGTCGTGTGCCGTTTGGGATCGAACATACCGGCGCCCGAAAACGAATGTTTTCCAATAGCGTGCGGCAGTAGCTTGCTGTTGGTTGTGCGGGCAGGATGGAACGAATTTGTTGGTGCTGGTTTTGACGCTGCGGTCCGATTGATAATTGCAAGGCTTGCAATGAATGACGCTCGGGTCCAAATGATGACGCTCGGGTCCAAATAATGACGCTTGGGTCCAATGATGACGCTAGGGTCCAAAAGGGTGGATGCTACGATCCGGCTGGTGGATGCTACGATCCGGCGGGTGGACGCTACGGTCCTAACGGGTGGACGCTCTGGTCCGGCGAGTGGACGCTACGGTCCGGCGGGTGGACGCTACGGTCCTAACGGGTGGACGCTCTGGTCCGGCGAGTGGACGCTACGGTCCGAACGGGTGGACGCAATGGTCCGGCAGGTGGACGCTCTGGTCCGGCGGATGGACGCTATGGTCCGAACGGGTGGACGCAATGGTCGGGATGGGTGGACGCTCTGGTCTGAACGGTGGACGCTGCGGTCCTAACGGTGGACGCAACGGTCCGGCAGGTGGACGCTCTGGTCCGGCGGATGGACGCTACGGTCCGAACGGGTGGACGCTGCGGTCCGGCAGGGCGACGCTACGGTCCAATGCGAGTGGTGCTGGCGACAGTCCGATCATCCACGTTGTCACATCGTTCCTCAGGGGTGTCCGATATCCTGGTCACGGCACCAATGTTTCGTCCAGGGCTTGACCAGGCCCTACGTTGTGATTTAACTTGCTAAGAGACGACGATGACAAACGAAGAAAACGGACTACTTTGTTGATGATAATTTATTACCACCGAGAGGCAGCGTGCCAGCTCGGTGGGTAACGAGATGCTAACGTAACTAAAACACCACTAGAACACCACTAAACTAAATACATAGATGTGTCGCTTTTATAGGTGACACGAAGTACGGATAATAGTGCCGTGCGCACCGCATCGCCACAATGGTGCATAGATACGGCGCGCCGACAGTGCTATTCCACGCTGCCCACTTTAGCTACAATAATAGCATCAGCCCATCATTGCATGCTAGCCGCTCTCCAATGAGTAGAAACAATACACGCTCCCGGGGGACGCGTGTTTGGTGCTACTCAACAACAAGCAAGCACGTCGTGTGCCGTTTGGGATCGAACAACATGTTATTGTCTGAAAGTTAGAAAAGAATCGGTGCACTAGGTAATTTTGAAACTTTGATTCGGACTATCATTCTGATGAAAACTAACTTTGAGTATCCTTATTTATTCAATTTTATTAGATGGTTTATAGTACAACTGTTTACAATTAGATTAGACCTACCTAATCACTTCAAAGCCAGAATCTCACTCATGAGTATTCTGCCGTTCTTCGTTGCTTCGAACATTGTTCTCACTTGATTGGCTTCCATACCAATATCTCTGCTCCGTCATCCATCGTTTGTACAGTTCTAGCGTTGAAAGGTCCTATGGTTTCTCTACTTTTGTTGAGTATTTTGTTAACATTGCAAGATAAAAGGTGAACAAACACAAACAATAAGGCATACAAACTTAAATTACACATTTGCTCATTCACAATTTTTACTCGGAAGATTTCACGATGAGAGGCTGCAAACATTCGCTATATTTACATTCCGAGAAAACGAGAATGAAAATTTAAAAACTATTTCTTCCTTCCTCGGGTTGGAAAAGTTTCCGAACCAGCGCCCAACGAGCGAGCAGGCGAGCCCGTTTTCCCATTGACAGTTTCCTAAGTTTCAACTAACGTTCTTACCTCGGCTCAGATGCGAGGAAAATTAGTTTCATTTACAGTTTCCCATCGCGAGCAAGTGGATGAGGCAAGTGTATTCATCGTGTATGGTGAAATATTTCTGTTTGTTTTGATTTAATTTAAATTTAAATTCCTGCTCCTTGGTCCCTTTCGTTGCACGTGGAATTCCATTGCAATCAAAGGGAAACTTGGCGAGAGTGTAGGAGAGAAAAAAGACAAACTTTGCATTCTACTAGAAAGTGATTCCAACTTCAAACTTGGATTTGCTACACATCCAGGAGGCTTGCTCGGTCGGACGGGGATTTAAAATATTTAATTTAAAAACAGTTTTTCGTGAAATGCTCCTCCCTCCCGGTACGCGTTGGACGGCTCAGGTTGAGCGCCGAACACGAGTACAAAAGTTAGAATCTTCCTTCGACAAACGCTCACTCCTCCCTCGAATCTCTCGCACTCATTCATCCTCACAGAAAATCATTCTCCCCGTTATCGCTCTTCTCCAACCGCCAAGAGGAACTGATCTGGGATCTGGAACCTGGAAATGTGTCGCATTTATTTGTTGAAGATGTCCTCAACCAGCTGCTTCGTTATGACTCGGTGCTTCCGCGTTGGGTTCACCTTCGGACGCTGGTAGAGTCGAGCGTTGATGGCGTATAACCGTGGCGACAGGTCACAGCGGACGTTGAACCACCAATCGCACACGAATACGGCCTGGGAGAACTGGGTACCATTCGGGCAGAGGAAGGTGGCTTGCCGGCCATCGATGTCGCAGTAGTGCCAACCTTGAATGAGGATAATATTGGGTGAGAGTTGAATAAAAAAATTGGGGATATCTTAAGATGGCTACCTTGACATCTGGTTTCCATATCGGCGAAAAAGCCCGGATATTGCTGCTCGTCACAGTAGAAATTGGTGTACGGGACGGCGGCTAGGATGGGGTAGTCCGTTCCGGGACGGCCTGTAAAGAGAGCACTCGATTAGTTGGGTTGGGTAAGTTCGATCTTGACAATTTAGGCTTAGAAAAAGTTTCAATGTTTAAGACTGATTTCATCACACTAAGATAATTTCATAAAGCTCCAATAGTATTTAATTAAGTTTTGGTAAGTTTTGGAACGTTAATAACTGAGTCAAAACTCGTCAAATTTACAAAAATGTTACATCAATGAGTTCGAAATAATTTTTTCTATTAATTATTCAAAACTAGGGGAAATGGCTCTAATTTGGGTTTAAGGATCTAGCATTCGGCCCATGCTTAAAATTTGAGGGAAATATCGTTTCACAATTTTTTTATCATGGAGGTCAAAAATATACATTTGTATTGTTTTGAGAAGGGCGAGAAGGCAATATGCCCAATTCTAGATCCATAGACTTAGGTACGAGTCATTACCCCTATCAGTTTCCAGTGAAAAAAATATTGAATTTTGACTAGAAGTAGAGTCATGAAAATTTATGATTCCAAGCAATTACTCGCAAGGGCTGCAAACAAAGACTTCAAAATCGAGTACCGATCGGTTTTGGAAATATCCGATGTAGGCAGGGTGAACAAACATCGCTAGAACCATTCCAAGTTCATTGGAGTTCGCCTGCCTGCCTTTTATCCTTCCCTTTGACTACCCAGCATTCAGGTAGCTTGGTAAAAGATTATGTAGTTAATCGGGTACTGCCTTTCGAATAGCCCTCCGCTCAACTTTTAACTTTTTCTATTCAATTTTCACAACCTGCCGTACACTAACGGAACTATCAACACATTCTCTTCATATCTTCGTTCTAGCAAAATTACGAGGAAGGTCTCTAATATAATTGTTTCAATTTATCGTGTCCATCCAACTTGACTTCCAGCTTATTTACTGAGGACCAGTTGAAGAAGGCCATTGAAAAAAAACGATGCTCAGGAGGTCTCTGACAACTCCTTTAAATACCATTTAAGATGTATGTAAGATGTGTATAAGCAAGCAGTGGCGTTTAAACCAAGCATTTGTAGTGAATGTCAATACAAAGCGTTTGCTTCCTACCGTCCATGGGACTCTAAATTCAACTGTGCACTATGCCCGCCGGAATAGTGCGGGTTGGTTTCGGCTCATGCAAGTCAGCCGGAACATCAGCCCGCGCAGGAACATCAACAACGGTACAATCGGCGGAGACAGCAGTGAGTCCTGTGTCGTCACTGGATTGGAAACTCGGTACGAGAAACTGCAGATCCGCTGGAAGCACTCTCATACTCCCCGATATACCGAAGAATTGTAAGTTTCCCATCGTAACGCTGCAGGAGGTGTGTTGGAAAGGATCTATGGGGCGTACGTTCAGAGGTAATCATACCATCTACCGGAATTGTGGCACGACAAGTGAGCTGAAAACAGCTTTCATCGTGATGGGTGATATGGAGGGACGTGTGATTGGTTGGTGGCCGATCAACGGCAGAATCTGCAGGTTGCGGATCAAGGGTCGGTTCTTCAACTTTAGCATAAGAGCAGCCCACACTCCGGATTCTCTGATGAAAAGGATGCATTCTACGCGCAACTCAAACGCGAGTTCGACCGCTGCCCAAGCCACGGCGTCAAGCTCCTCATAGAAGACCTGAATTGGCCAGGTTGGCCAGGAGGAAGAGTTCAGACCGACAATTGGAAATGGCCATTCGAAGCACTTACTCCTACCACAGCCTAAACTATTGCTACATATGGAAATTACCACAGCAGATGGAATTGCGAATCGACCATGTTCCCATTGATAGGCTACACTTCTCCGACACTATCGAGGTCAGAACCTGTCGTGGTGCTAATATCAACTCTGATAACTTCCTGGTGATGATTAAACTGCGCCCATAATTCTCCTTCATCAACAATGTACGGTACCGACGGCCCCATCGGTACGACCTAGAGCAACTGAAACAACCGAATGTTGCCACTGATGGGACCCTCTTTGGGACTGTTGAAGTACTGTTAAAGCAGTCATAAACAACGCAGCTGAGAACGGATACGTAGAACGGAGTCGACGAAATGATTTGTTTGGCAAGGAATGTAAAGAGATTTTGGAGGAGAAAGACGCCGCAAGGGACTCGGCAGAACGTGGAACGCTACAAACGGAATCGCAGACCTGCCTATTCCGTGAGAAAAGACGCCGCCTAGGTGAAGCGGAGTGTGGTGAAATGAAGCAGCTGTACCATACTCACTAAACACGGAAGTTCTATTAGAAGCTCAGCACATCCCGCAAAGAATTTGTGCCACGAGCGAAAATAAGTAGGAATAAAGATTGGGGCATTCTGACGGGTGGACGTAAGGTGTTTGATAGGTGGAAGCAGCAATACACGAACTCCTGAATGGGTACAGAGGGCACAAGCGCAGCTGACCACGACCGCGGAAGTAATGGCAGTAAATGGCGGACGATGGCAACGAACTAGCTCTCACGCTGGCAGAAGTTAAGGATGCTATCCAACTGCTCAAGAATAATAAAGTGGCTGAAAAGGGAGCTAAACTCATCAAGATGGGCCCGGAAAGGCGGTTCATTTGTCTGCATTGGGCGATAGTCCAAATCTGGGAAACCGAACAGCCGGCCGAGGAGGGCTAAAAGGGCGAAAAGTTGAAGTGTGAAATCTATCGAACGACCCTAAACCTAAATAACTCCTATCTCAGATCGTCTTCCGTCGTCAACCACCAACAGTAAATGCATTCGTGGGACGTTATCAGACCGGTTCACCGACGGCGCTGGACAACGGACCAGAGTTTCATTGCACGGCGGATCCTTACAGTGAATACCAGTTCCCGGTACATCAGCTGTTTGCCCTGTATCTTATAATCGAAGAAATGGTGTAAGATAGTGTTATCCATATAGAACTATGGAGAAATAGGAACGACAACGGCCCGGGGAACTCACAGGACTTATAAAACCTATGATGGACGGTGTGCAAAACTACCGGAAGATTTCTCGTAAGGACATTCTAGCTTGTTTGAATCACGTCGGGGACTACGACAAGGAGACGGACTTTCATGCCTGTTGCGCTAGAAGATGTTATGCGAAGAGCCAAGCTCAATAGCCAAGGTACGGTTTTAACAATTTGTTTGTTTCGTGGATAGTATCAATGATTTAGGCAGAAACTTTGTAACGGGGCAGAACTATACTCTCGCCTAAAATGCGAAGCAATAATAGTCAATGTGTCGAAAACAAAGTTCATGCTAGTAGGAGGGACAGAACACGAAAGGGCCTGAGAAGCACCATTTCGATAGCCGGGGATACCATCAAGGTGGTGCAGAAATTTGTCTACCTCGGAGACTTACTTTCGGCATACGACGGCAAGAGTCATGAAATTAGAAAACGCATAATCAGTGGAAGTCGTGCCTACTATAGGCTCTTGAAGAACATGCGGCCAAACAAGATTCACCCCGGACTAAATGTACCATGTATAAACGCTGATCTACGGGCATGAGCCGTGGACAATGCTCGAGGAGGACCTGCAAGTACTAGGTTTTTTTCGAACGTCACGTGCTTAGAACCATCTTTGACGGTGAGCAGGAAAATTGTGTGTAGCGGCGGAGGACGAACCACGAGCTCGCTCAACTTTACGGCGAACCCAGCATCCAGAAAGTGCGGGAAGCTTGGGCATGTTGCAAGAATGTCAAACATCAACCCTCCAATCCGTCCGGTACAAGGAGACGTGGAGCGCAGCGAGCAAGGTGAGTGGCTCAGGAGTAGTAAGACCTGCACGAAAAAAAAAATCCCGTGCCCAGATTTATGAACCACCGTCATGAATTCGGGAACAAGCAAAAATACACCATGAACTGAATCATATAATAATACACTAAATAACGTTTAAAGGGCAAATCATGACGACGTGAACTAGTTCACGGTCTATTTTCATTTTCGGGAACGCTTTTTTCTGTGTGACGAGTGTGGGTCGTCAACGAGTTTAGGGGGAAGAAGCCATGAACCTTGTACATTGTTGTAGACAAAGTTTTGCCATTGTACGCAATAAAATAAGTGCTTCGATAAAAAATGAGATACCGTATGCGTGATAATGTTTGCACCATCTATTTGTATTTAGGCTCCCATTTCAACAGTGCACACAATGCCTTGATTTTCTGTACATGCAAGTAAGCTATGATTCATATCATAGTAGGCTGCGTGTAAACAAAACCGATTTCCTTGATCGGCTGGACCTTGACGAAGTGGCAGCGTATTCGTGATTTGTCCCACGCGCAAATGCGGCAAAAAGACATTTTATGGACATTTTTGGACCCTGAATAGGGTCTTAGGCCGAGAAAGGAAGGACAACTATCCGTGAAGGTGGCCACAGTTCGTCCGAGGTCAGCTCGGATTTCGAGGGTTATCGCTGTCATCAATATGAAGATTCGGGAAAATCACGTGCGTTCAATAAGGAAAATGGCGAAGGAACACGAGATCAGCGACTTTACTTTAAGATCGTAAAGGAAGATTGCGGGGTGAATTCAAGAGCACGTAAGAAAATCTTGAACTTCCTCAAGCGAAAAAGTCCGGTAATCCTGTTTACCGATGAGATTTTGTTTACTGTCGATCCCGTATCAAATTCCAGAACTGATGGCTATGGTAGTAAAGACGAGACCGCCGAGCATAAAAACGTGTTATGATGTTTGGATTGGTGGCTTTTGATGGCAAAAAAAAAATTAACCCGGTGTTAATTCCAGAAGGCGACAAAGTATACACGAAGGTGTCCATTTTAAGTAAGTATGTTCTTCTGTAGATCAAAGAGTAGTAAGGCCCGAAGACAAAATGTTGTATTACAACAAGATGGGGCTCCGTGTCGCACCTCGAACTGAACAGAAGTGGTTATGTAGCCGCCATACAGCGCCGATTCTAATCCGCTGGATTACTCAGTAGAGCGCGTCATTAAGGTCAAGGCCTGTTCTAAACGCCACCCGAGAACAGTAAGCCTCAGTCATACATTGACCCGTACCTGGATATAAATGGATCCAGGCTACATAATTAGGACATGCCGTGCGTTCCGGAAGCGTGTGGAGGCCGCATTTGCAGCATGTGGAAACTCGATCGATGATTTCCCTAGTGCCAAACTCTCATCCCCCTTTGAAAAGACAAAAAAAAAAAAAAAATCGAACTTTTTGAGACTTTTTTTAAATTTTGGCATTACTCAATTGTGCACACATTATCACGCATACGATAATAAGAATATTTTTATGATACTATTTTTATATTGGCAAATATCTAAATCATAAAAAGCAAGAAAATATGTTCAACGTTCCATAAAAATTAATTCTTGTGCGATTGGATTTTGCCGCAATTCTTGATGTATTATGAACAGGTTTCCGTTTGACGTTCTCGCCTTTCTTCTCACCTTTACCCCCTCACCAAACTATCGAGCGTAGTTCCTGAACATCCATTAATTCCAAAATCCAAATTAATTCCAAATCCAAAATTATGTCGATCAAGAAAGGAACTTTTTAGAACCCTCCCTTGACACGTTTTTTGTACCTTCAAATGTATAGTAGGAAATGTCACGTTTCTCCAAACCCCTCATTACATAATTCTAGAGAAGATTTTCAATAGGTCGAAAGTAACATATTGTCATCATCAAGAAAATCAATGTGGAAGTTTTGGAAATAAGTTTCAATTCCTATTTTTGAACCAAGCTATAATATTTAAAGCAAACATATGGAACCAACAAAATTAAGCTAGGTTTAGCTTTACATCAATGAAGATTTCCATTTCGATAGCCTTTTAACTTCAGCTAGGTAAAATGTGACCACATTGTCGTTCGGAAAGTTATCACGTTACATCCGCCGGGTTGCTTTACGTCGTGACGCAAAATCATATGTCACATTCGTGAAGTCTGTTTCGACATGCAATCATCTACCATGGTGCTTACGCCAAAGTGAATCGACTGGATAGGTCGGTGTGGAGCATAGATTGTACCAAAAAGCCCATTTATCTTAGCAATGACTACTATAAAACCAATTTTCCAACACGGTTTTAAAATGCCTTTTCAACTGACCCTAATAAGATAGCATGAATGAGTCCTAAAATTGCATTTCAAAACAGCATTTTACAAGTTCATAAATTTGAAATAAAGCCTTCGAATTTTTTTTTGAAAAAACAAGGTTTTAAGTTCGTCATAAAGAAGCAACGAAGGTTCTCATAAACCTGACTGAAATATGATACCTATTGACACCACTTGCTGCCATATTAAAAGCAAATTAATTTCTAAAGGCTCTCATAAAACTTTAATAAAACTTAATAAAGCTGGATGGTTATGGCAATGTTACCAGAAGGACCTTAATTTGAACTCAGATATAAAAACAAATGAAGATTGGATACCAACAAAGACCAACTACGTTGTTTCCTTCAAAGTGGTTAAACCAAGTCGCTATGTATGAAAGGCAGGTGGGCCTAGCACACGTCCAGGATCCAAGATGGGGGAGCATACCGGAGCCGGAGCGTAGGTATCACCAAGGTCATACCTATGGGTCGGAGTCCTACTATATTTTAAGCAGCGATTCGAGCCATAGTAGAATGTGCTAATTTATGTATCAAAAGGAATTATAGGTTTGCTAAGATCTGTATATTTTCGGACAGTCAAGCACTAAAGTCATTCCTGTGTCACACAGCTAGTGTGGGAATGCATTCTTTCGCTGGAACAACTGGCCAGTGAGAACGAGGTTATATTATCCTGGGTGCCCGGCCATTGTGGAATTGAAAGAAATGAAAATGCCGATAGACTAGCAAGACAAGGCTCTGCTTCGAGATCCCTTGGTCCTGAACCTTTTTGTGGTGTCCCTGTGTGTACTTTGAGGATGAAACTTAAAACCTGGGAAATGTCCATGATAAACTGGAATGCCACGGATATATGCCGGCAAGCAAAAAGGTTCCTAAAACCAAGTGCAGTAAAGGCCCGGGCTCTATTAAATTAGGGGAAGAAGGATCTAAGAGTAATAACTGGTCACTGCCTAGTTAGTATCACTTAAACAAAATTGGATTGTGTGCTACATCTACCAATGCTTCGATACTTGATTAGCACTAAATGAAATCTGGGTCATACCACACTCATTATTAAGTACTGGACGCTTT
>JASCZW010016807.1:0-18051 GCA_034211315.2 Aedes japonicus | reverse complement strand
CCCTGCTGTTTGCAGACAAGATTTGATGAAAGAACGACAAATAGCTATACGAATGCTTGAATGGACGAGTTACAATATATTCTCAACCACAGTGTAAAGTTTGGAATATACTCAGTCTCTGCTCAAGACATTTGATTGTATGAATACCCATAAAGAAATATCCTTCACTCCACCAGAGTCATATACTTCAAATTGGGTGAAGGTGCTCCTGAATTGCATTAATTAACGTTCAATTGCATTGTGAAAACATTAACGCAACTGTCAGAAGTACATTTCATGGCCGCGAAATGAACGAAGATAACACAGCCTTTAACTTTAGCTCAAGAAAAAATATCATTGTCTATTTAGTTGTTATTTAGTCAGGTTATCTGTTTCATAACGTTCAGATGCCTGTACCATGAATTGCGGACCGTTTGTCTCATGATAGCCACAGGCTTGTGTCAATTTGTTTCATGCCACGATAACGATGAACAAGCCTATTTCGCTTGTTACCTTCATAAGATTCGATCGAGAGATGGCTCAGCGAAGAATTCCAGTTTCAACAGATTGGCACGGGATTTCATTAGTCAACGGTGATGTATGACGGGAATATCTACAGTTCGAGGATGCGCCCGAAAAGAAGGATCAAAATTCATGAAATTGGTTGCACGACAGGATTTATATAGGAAATGAATACGAAAGAGAAACGCCAACGCACACGATAGGGTTCTACATACACGTGTTAATAACTGAAGTTAATATCGAAATATAACGTTTTCAATAAATTACAGCAATTGGAGAAAAATAACATTAACGACTTTAAAAGATTTGCCATTTTATCTTCATATCATAATTAAAATGTTCATTTAAATGCGTTTTAATTGATACGTTACCCTTACTGATAGATTAATAGTTGATCGATTGTTGACTTAGAGGTCAACTATTTACTAACGTTTTGCCATTGCCAATGCAGTCCGTTCGACCTTGCCGTCGAGTTCCGATAAGCGAAGATCATATGGAATAACGTCCCGCGAATTGTGTGTTCGATGAATAACAGCCTGTTTTGTCTTCGAAATTTTTCATGAATGTTGCACAGCGATGTCATACTTCATATGTATAGTAACACGTATCTCGACCCACTCCAAATTCATCAATCGTCAGCTACATAGAATATCTATCTGTCATTAGCGAATACATCGTTTCAGAGTTATAGGTTCGGTATCTGGCACAGCTCGATTTCCGATACCGGTATCCATAAATACCGATGTTTGCGTTCCTCGTTATTCGACAAACATTAACGACATACAGGTGATTGTATGCTGTTTGTAATATCGAAAATTACAGCGGAAAATGCATTACTGTATAACGGCCCAACCACAGCGACAAAAATGCCAGTCATGTTGTGTTTGTTTCACTTTGCTGTGCATCTAAAGGGCGATAGGAATGTCAGTATTTTCACTTGCATTTAAAAAACCTGAACACTCATTTGAAGGCGTGCGTAGGAATGCTCAGTACTTATCTTGATTTTGAATTAATTTTCAGCTGTCAAATCCAAGAAGAAGGCATCACGAGCCATATATCCACGCTTTCTGGTACCGCTAAAAGCCAAATCAACGTTAAAGAATAATAAGAAATGATCAGTCAGAAGTCAATGTAGGATACAGACAAAGAGAGTTGCCGGTATAAGAATTCACGGCTGCAACAGCTCACGCAAAGAAATATCTGGCTTCATCTGTATTCGCGGCTGGAAAGCAGCATTAATGCTTCCGGGATCACAACCGTTGTACGGAGATGGAAATGTCGCCTTTCCTGAAGAAACACGAAGGTACTGCATCTGTCATGCAAGCCATGGACACGTAGTAGTATTCATGACAAGAATCTCAACTGAAATTGCCACTGTCGTTGCGCTGTCCAAAACCGCAAATAGTTTAGCGAATATACCTGACAGTAGTGGGGTCGCGGGCCTCGGCATGGATTTGCTGAGCCTAACTGCCGAATTTTACTACTGAAAAGAAATTTAATTTGATTTTACGACCATTTCAATGTCTGACACGGATCGTATCACTTTAGTCGAAGTTTAGCATGCGCATATGCCAGCCACGTCTTAAAATCACCTTGCTCAGTACTTCGCCGATCGGGAAATTGCATGAAACTGGAGAGTGCATTTTAAAGATCAGCCAGAGCTGATACTGCCGTGGATTACAGAGCGCAATTGTCTCCTACGAGTTACCAGGCGGATGGCGATACCGCAGGCTAGGAATTCGTCGCGGCTTGTTAACTGCCAGTTTGTTTCTTGCGTTTGCCCAGCCCTTTCCTTCAAGAATCATCTGAGTCCACAACACTGAAGACGAAAAGATGGCAACCTGAGGTAATTACAGTTCCAAAGGCTCTCATTTAGTCGCCAAAAGAATGTTCACTTCATGGCTGCTTTACTGCACAAAAGAATGTTTCATTAATGCTATTTCAGATTCAAAATGCGTATCATTATATACAAGATTTTAAATAGCATTTGAAATGTGCAGTTTTACTAAATCGATAATCAAGCGTATAAATTAAAACAAATTCTTAACAAGATGTTACGAATGATTCATGATGTAAATTTGTTAAAGATGTTTCATGACATTAGATCATACTACATATATTCAATTACATCTGCGTATATTGTTCAATTTAACACTAAATGATATGATTTGCCAATTTATCCGTTACAGTTTTACTATATCTATGATATAGATTTAATTATAATTTTGTCATCGTTTGAGATACTTCACATTTTGGTCTGAAGATCCGCGATCTAAATGGTCATGTCATAAAAAGAGCGTAATGGTACGATTTTGTTACTCTCGGTCGAGTTAAGATGCTGATATAATGCCACATTACACAAGCTAGAGTATTTCCGGAAATGCAGATTTAGAATTGATTTATTGCTGGCGCCAATGCGCTATTGTTACCTGGGAATAGTGAAGGTTGGTCACAGAAATGAGCAAAGATGATTTGCAGTTACACAAATGTATCGGGCGTAGAGGCAGAAATTTATCATGCCCCGAGTTTAGTTTTCTGCGCTACGAGTAGTCACATAACATGAAAATAAACAAAATAAACCCAAATAGCAACTGGCCGACATGATATACCCCAGCTAAAACGTTTGTTGGCCTGCTTGAAAGCTATAACAAATTAAGATATAATACACGGGCTCAGTAGTATTACCACCATCCTAACATTATCGATTTTACACTGTTACATCTGAGTACAGGTTTACTATAATAGCCATCTGAGATTTTTTGCAATCAATTCTGTTATTTTACCTAAATTTCAACAACCTCTGTCTCTAACAGCGTAGCGAATAAAGATTTCATAGCCTTCTTTTTGTCGGGTACTTGATCACATGTCAATGTTGTATCAATAAGAGCTGATAAATTGATACTCTCAATTTTTAATAACGGCAAATAAATCAGTGGGGTTGAAAATATGACACACCAAAGGGAATGGCCATCGGTTTGTTTTTTGATGATGTTGATTAATTATTTAACATACAATGAGGATGAAATATCACACCATTACAAGAACAGAGCTCTTTCATACGTCAATTTTGCCTGTTGAGGCGGATTCTGGTCCGTGCCTAAGGCAGATGTTGTGCTGCACTGATCCATGGTTCGAGTACCACTGATTACATAGTTTTCACTTCGACGACGATTTCATTTCCTACCTGCTGTACACTGAGCCTTGAACTTTCACTTCTTCATATCTATCACTCTAGCTGTGTAACATTATCAGTACTTCCAGTCATAAGTGATGAGCGAACATCCCTCTCATCATTTTCGTTGACGACGCACGGAGAATTTATATCATTAACAATTTGCTTAACGACAAATGATGTTTAGATATGACTTTGTAGTCATAATTCTGCATCCACTATAATGATATGAGCTCTGTTGCCGGCGATAAATATTGCCTAAAATGCAGAAAAAACTACCAAATTAAGAGTTTGCCGTGTGATCTGGGCCGAGGGCTGCTGTCACAAATACAGTGAAACAGGCATGAAGGGTTGTGTCATTGCTTCATGTAATTATTCTTTCTTCTAAAATTGCAAATAAAGAATTTACAGGAGCTTAAAAATATATCATGTCAGACTGATAACAAACAAGCAGATTTACGATATTGCATAAACTGACGAGAAAGTTGATTACGAGATCAGCAGTTTAAGTCAAACTTCTCCCGTTAAGGACATACTTCATGATGAAAATCGTCATCAGCTACAAGTTTGATTGTCATGAATGAACGTGTCATTGAAGACCGTACCATGTTGACTTGAATTCGTCTCATGGTAGATAGTGACTGCAAAATAGTTTATACTGCCATTTACCTGTAGGACTGCCATTGCTCCTGATTCAGACATGTCATAACTGTTGACCATGACGATTCTCGAGTGAATACTGAAAATTTGCTGCATAGCGCAACATTAAAATCCGTTTAAACAAAATCTTCCCATTATTTGAGTGATCAGCAAAGACACCTATCTGGAAACTCAAACGCAGCCAGAACATAAAGAATCATTCAGTCTGGCGACGAAATGACATTACCTGTTGTTTCTGAACTCATCTCACCATGTGACATCTCCTTCATCCAGAGCACAATTATATTTCGATGAAATTTACCATTTGTCTGCTAGGGAACACAAATTCCGATGAAATACGTAATAAAAATCACTATTAAGACAATGATAGCAACATGGATACCATACGATATCATTACTCGACATTGATTCGTTTTCGGTAATCGCGAATGTCACACGGCACTGGTAAAGTCATCTCGACTATTTAATTTGCATTAATGAACATCTCCATAATGCAAAAATCGCCTACTTTCAATCCCAAAATAAATACTTATCCTTTCAGAAAACAAAACAAGGATCATCAAAGGGAAACATTTGTGATGATTGACTTGCCGAAAAAGCGAAAATAAATAGAATGGCTCCCAGTGCCATACCTGAATTCATAATGGACAGCTACGAGGCGCTATAGGATTGATCTACAGCCATTGATAACTGCCGTTTCGAAATGCATTCAAATCTTCATCTCGCAAAGAAAACATGTTCTTACATGTTGTATTTATCGGCATGCATGGGTTGAGAATTGATACGGAATGTTGTTTATTAATAAAGATAAAATAGATCTGTACTTCCATATTTATTCATCTTCACTATAAAGCATTACTCCAAGTCAACAAAATGCAAGTTTCAGCTGCACAGCAAAAGCATAGAATTTAATCCAATTTTCGATGGCTTAGTCAGTTTGTTATTGCTTGCATAATACCCAAGCAAAGTTACTTGGTCATAGCTGTCAGATTAATTATGTAGGACACCAAGTTTAAAATGAAAACACAGCACCTATGTTTGCACACCCTAACTCCATGCTAAGAGAGTTCCTGTTTATTGCATGTCCTTCTCATATTGTTGCTTGAGGATTGATCTATCTATCGGAAGGTACAGCACGAATACCAGGAGGTCCTAATTCCATCAAGACAGATACTTGACGCAAATGTGGACGGAGGATACCAGTGGTAAATGCGGATATTCACGAAATCTTGAGATTGTTGAGATCACCGCACAAAATTGCAGCACTATGGGCCATTTTCGTCAGTTGTTCTCCGGTGATGTTGTCTGGTTGCAGATTGACCATCACCTAGAGAAAAGTTTTTGCAGAAGTGGTGATGCAGCAACTATCGAAGGAGGGCGATATTATGTAAAACTGTGAAAGGTCAAGAGCTATATTCCAAGGATAGAGATACGGATTGATTACACAGTTTGAAATTGCACGGAAAGGCTACTATATTCTTTCTCTCATTTGAATGTTAATACTGCATACCTAAGTCACAGCTAATGTCGACCTCTAATGCCAGCTTATCCACGATATTCATCAGGTATTGTTTCTGTTTTCTTTCCACAGGAATGAGTTCATTCCAGAGGCACAACTTCATTACTGAAGTACCACAGTGTCAAAGCACTATGAAAATTACGCCGTAACGGTGCTGCTGTTTTCATTCATGATTAGTTTGGGCTTATTTTCATGAACTCCCACAAGATATCGTTACGCCACTTACATTTGTCGAACAAGCAAGTCATATAATGGCTAAGGTCAATGAAAGATTGACGAATTAATATGTTTTTGAAGTACATCTTCAAATAAATAAGAATAGTCTTGATTTGTCATCTCTCTTTCAAACACTTCAGAACGAATGACGAGCCACTATTCAAATATAGGTGAATGCCGACTTTAGCAACGAGTTATACCATTTGATCACAGATTTGTCATGATCTTACGAATGTAAATGAAAAAGCCGAGAATAAAAGCAAACTACAGGTATAAAACAAATTGAAATATATTTTCACGATTGAACATAACTTGAAATACCAGCTTGAGATGGTGACCGCTCCAAAACAGGTATCTGACGGCACAACTTACATGAATGAAGAAGGAAGGCCGTTCATTTCAACAACTTCATTTCAGCAAATTGATTGAATGGAACAATGTAGTTACACATCAACGATGACGATATCTAGATTCTTCAACAAAGAACTTTTGCAGTAACTAAATAGAACTCCTATTCCCAAAAGCAGTGATAAAAACAATCTATTTTGCAGTAAAAGTTTGCATTCAAATAATAGGCCATTGTTAGAAGACATATAATTACTGAATATCATTAGAAAGTATTCTCTCGTTGGGAGATGACCAGATAAACGTTTAATAATAACCCAAGTAACAATTTAGTTTTATTCCAGCCATATATACCATTCTGGATGTGCCGATAAAACCACATTGGGTACCGCTTGTCTGCTCTCTATGTTTCGTCGAAAAGGTTCATGACAAATGCCACAATTTACCATAGAGATTTGAGAATGTTCTACGAAAGATGTATATGACCTTCATTTGCTGCCATGCAAACTATTTATTACTAGTTATACAGATTCTCGTTTTCTGATACCTACGAAAAAAAAAATTTAAAAGAAAATTGTTCGGTTTTTTCACACATGAATATATGCATTTGGGTTTCTATGGGGAATATTGAAACGAGGGTATTTCTGTCTTGTCGAGGTGCCTCATGAAGTTTATAATAACAAAATAATTTCATTTCATCACGGTATTCTTACACGTTAAAACAGTCTGATCTATGTTTCATTTGCATTGTTACTTGTAAATTTGTGCATTTAGCTTCATTTCAATTATATCTTATATTTCATTACAGGTACAAATCACAGTTACTGTTATTATTTCAATGAAATTCATCAGCCACGGTTTGGCCGGAGACAAATGGTTCTAAAATGAGCTACAACAAAGATATTATGACGAGTTTAAATGTTGCTCAGAGGTAACGTATCTACTTATCGGCATTGTAGGCCTGAGAAAACAAGATCGCTGTAGTCTCAGTACACCTTCTGGCACCATGGTCAAAAACAACTGAGCCAAGAAGCCATGAGACTTTTGCGTTGGCAATGTTAGATGCTGTATACCAGTTTAGACAGTATTACGAGCAAAACTAGAATTACAAAAAGACAGATGAACTTGAATGTAACTAGAAACAGAAGAAAATATTCTCCATTTCATTCCCAACTGCACTGACTGACTCACTGACACAGCCAGGCCTGCACTACTGATGAAACATTTACGCATCCGCCAAGATAAGCAATTGTAGCTGGAATTAAATGGAAAATAATTAATTTTCTCTGATTTAGTTGCGCTAGGTATTCCATCTTCACATTTGTTCCTAAATATTTTAAAACATGTGAAACAAACATTCTCAAAATTTAATAGTCTTGTCAAGACCTTGATACAACAAATAAAATCAGTAAAACTTGAACACATCGCATATTACTGAATCCATATAGCCGAAATAATTGATTTTCTCATAGTTTACAGATCATTTGGTAGGGTATTTACCAAAAGTCAACTTACGATAAAGCTGTAGTGTATCGGTGCAGTTAACATCGATGAATTCATCCCTGTCATTTTAACAAAACATGATTGATTCAGTTCTGAAATCGACATAGTCTTAGATCTCTCGCCAAAAGATATTGATTTGACTAGCGAACTGAAGAAAAACTATTAAAAACATACCTAAATTGAATGTATCAAATTTAATTTTTGAATATATTTCCCTTTGCTTTTCCTCTGCTCACTTCATTGTTTTGTTTTCAACAAACTCAAATGGCCAAATCAGTTCGGTAGTGGCATCATATTAATTACATGAATGAAAAATTGATAAAAGAAACCAACAAACGTTGGGGAGATCAACTTGAATTCACAACGTTTGTTGGTTTTTTTAACTTTATCAATTTTTCATTCGTAATTTGTAATTAACATGACTCTTACCTACCAGGCTTGGTTTACAACCATTTAATACGGTTTGTTTGAAAAACAAAACAATAAATTGAAGAAACTAGAGGAAAAACAAAAATATATTCAAAATTAGAGGCCCATTATTCTTAGGTATATTTTAATATGGTTTTTCTTCAGTTATCTTCAGGATTCACAACAGATTCAAAATAATGATGATGTTATTATGCTTTGGCGAGAAGATCCTAAGACTATGTCAGTTTTCTAGAATTTGAAAATCAATCATGTTTTGTTAAAATGGCAAAAATTCAGATTCATCGATGTTTTATTTACTATCACTGCACCATTACCATTTTCTTTTAACAATCGATAAGGATTGACTTTTGAGTAGAAGAAATCATCTCACCGTTTCAATTGTCTAAATGATCTATAAACTATGAAAAAAATGTGAGAATTATTTCAATATAAAATAAGTTCAATGCTCAATATAACATTCAAGTTCAATGTGTTTCAAGTTTTTGCTGTTTTATTTGTTATATCAAGATAGCGATAAGACTGACTTAAATTTTGAAATGTTTTGTTTCACATGTTTTAAAATATTTAAAGTCTAGAGAGTTTGAGCTTTTTAGTGGAGTACCTGTAACTAGAAATCAGAAGAAAAATTAGTATTTTCCATTTAATTCCAACTACAATTGCTTATCTTGGCAGATACGCGTATTTCGCCAATGTGCAGACTTCTTCAATGTCAGTGAAGTCAGTCAGTTGAGTTATTAGTACGAGACACTGAAGAAGTCTGCACATTGTAGACAAAATACGCGTATCTGTCAAGATAAGCAAAGGTAGTTGGAATGAAATGGAAAATACTATTTTTTCTTCTGATTTCTAGTTATACAAAGTTGGATTCGCTCTTAAAAGGTACTGGTCTTTTTTGCTAATAATTCTAGTTTTGCTTTCAGCTAATTTATACTAATCTAAGCTAATTTTCATTTGCCACCCCAAGTAACATTGCCAAAACCCTCCAGCATTACTAAGTTTTATAAAAGTCTCATGAAAGCCTCTTGAAATCAATTTGTTTTTATTATGGTACCAAGAGGTGCCCATAGGTTTATGAGAACCTACACAGCTTGTTCACAACGATCTTAAAACCTTGTTTTCTCAAATTCCATTTACTCCTATCAAAGGTTTTATTACGACTCGTAAAATGCTGTTTTGAACTGCCGTTTTAAAACTCATTCATAATATCTTGTTATGGTCTGTTGAAAAAGCATTTTAGAACCATTTTGTCTCCAGTAAATGCATTAAACGGTGAATTTTCATTGAGAGAAGTCACCAAATTACCAAATAGTTTTATAGTAGTCATAAATTGGCTTTTTGTCAAAACTGTGATTTTTTGCAACCGCCATATTGAAATATAAGATATAATTGAAATGTGGAAAACTAAATGCACCAAATTTTAAATGTAATGCAAATGAACTGTAGATCGAAGACCGGTTTTGGCATTCTTTTAGAATACCGTATTGAATTCAATCAATTTTCAGGAATTGTTTTTGTTGTTATAAACTCGCATAATTTCCGAGGCGCATTAAGTTTCGGCTCTTATCGTTTCAATATTCCCCATAAATTTAAATACGCATATGATTTGGATCATGATACGCTGTGAAAAAAACTCAATTTGTTTTCTCGCAACACAAGAATTTTTTTCGTAGATATTATTTACTGTTAAATGAATCAGAAGAGCAGAGAATCTAACATAGCAGAACAATAAATAGGTTTGCATGGCAGCCAAGAGGTTTTATGAAGGTTCTCAAGTGGTCATAACATCTTTCATTAGAACATTCTCAAAATCTCTATGGTTTTATAAAGGTATTATTAACTTGTTGTCATAACCGTTTAGAGAGTGGGCAACTTTATCATACCTCGGTTTTAAGAAACATAGAGGAGGTATTGGTAGACAAAACAGTTTTTAATGTAGTTTTATCAACACAGCCGGGAGGAGTGCTATATGGCTGGAATAAAACTAAAATTGTTACTTGGGTTATTGACATTAAACGTTTATCTCTGAGTCATCTCCAATGAATGAGAATACTTTCCTTGTGATATTGGCGTTCTCGATAATTATACAAATAGCCTAACAAGTAACCTATTGTTTGAGAATACAAAGTAACTTTTACCATAAAATAAGATTGTTTTATCACGTAAAACTTGGGAAAAATAGGGAGACCTTAATTTAGTTACTACAAAAAAAAGTTCTTGTTGAAGGAATCTAATTTTAGTTTCTCATCCCGTTCTGATGTCGCCAACTTCTACATTGTTCCGACTAATTATTTACTGAAATGGAAGTTGATTTGAAATGAGGCAACTTCATAACCATTCATAATCTTCAAGTTGTACCAAATCCAGGGCTGGCACCTGTTCTCTTTTTAGCGACTTGGTCACCATCTCAAAGCTAGTATTTCAAAAATTTATGTTTATAATAACAGGTCAATCGTGAAAAACACTCTTTCAAAGGTAGCTAGAATTGTTTTATACCTATATCATAGTTTGCTTTATTTGTTAATTCGAGAAGATTTTTCATTACGATTCATTAAGATCGATTATTTTAACTAAATCTGTGATCTAAATAGTATAACTCATTTATAAAGTCAGCGTTACTGCAAAAAAATCTTGAAATAATTGCTTCTAAATTATTCATTGTTCACAAGTCCCGTTTGAAAAAGAAAAATAGTTTGAATTTCATCCAAGACAAATTCTCTTAATACTATTTAAGATGTATGTACTTCAAAGCATATTAGTTCATTAAATTATACCCTTTCGGTGGCTGCTAGCCGTGCCAACTCTTTGGCACTTTGCTCAGCTAAGACCGATGACATACTCATGGCGTAGGGAAGAGTTGGCGTGAGAGGCAGCGTTAGCGTCAAACCTATCTTGATGGGAGTTCTATGAAAATCGCCCAAACCTGTCATAGTGAAAAAGACGCAACGCTTTTTAAGATACGGCGAAGCAGTTTTCATAGTGCTTTGACGCTTGTGAACGCCAGTAGACGCTGAAGTGGTCGTAAAAAACAATGGAGATTGACTCTGCAAATCTAATTTCACTCGTTCGCTCGAGGAGTGCACTGTGGAAGAAAACCTTAAAACAATACCGGAACAGGAATATCGTGGATAAACTTTGGCGACAAGTTTCGACTGAGTTGGGAGCAAGTGAAAGCAATGACTTAAGGTGCAATTAAATTAACATTCAAAAATGAGAAGAAAGAATAGTAACTTCCATTTAATTTCAACTAAACTGTCTTCCAAACTGTCAAGATATGCAATAAAGTAGTTGGAATTAAATTGAAATTACTAATATAGCTTCTTATTTTCTAGTTTTACCTTTTTCGCCAATGAACTCCATTAACTTCTCCGCCACATCTTGCTGTCGGTTTCGCTGCATCACCACTTCTGCCAAAAAGCCGTTGCTTCACGGTGTCAAATTTCAAATCTTTTTCGCCTAGGTTCTCAAGTGCCGTGTTTAGCTTCATTCTCAATCGTCCAATCTGCTTCCCAACCAGATTCTTCATCACCGGAGAATTCTTGGCAAAGGAAGTCTTGAGAGCTTGCCAAGTTTGCTTTGCAGTAGTTTTGTCTCGAACGATCTCGAAGCAATCGTCGCCAAGGAAACCGATCAATAATGCCTTCGCGTTCCTGTCCACCTAATCGAATTTCGTGTTCTCCGCGGCCTGCGCATTCACCGCCGGGGTATCATCCGTCAACGTCATGACTACTCCATTTGCGTCCAAGAACATCTGTACCCGGAAACTCCAGTTGTGGAATTAAGGACCTCCGCTGAACTATTCTGTGCACCGAATCCTTTGTACACATAACCTCTTGAATGGAGTAGATCGGGGAAAATTCTCAAGTAGCTTGTAAAGAAAGACGACTGGGGAAAGGACGACGAGTGAAAACTATGAACTTCTCGTTTATTGGGAATGAACAGACTAGGTTGCTAGGGGTTTAGGATTGGTAGTACTTTTTCAAAAACATAAGGTTGCTTATTTTGTTTTCGATTTTAAACTTGGGTCAGATCTGACTCTGCACGGTTAATCTGAAGTATGCACTTATGACTTCAAAGTAGGCACTTTGCTTAAAGACAGGAATTATGCACAAAATGCCTAAACAGGTTTTATGCGAAAATGGCTAAAAATGTTATACGTCAAAGAGTGGATAAATTCTAAGCATTTTGCTGCATGCG
Source organism: Aedes japonicus (assembly GCA_034211315.2). Classification (NCBI taxonomy): domain Eukaryota; kingdom Metazoa; phylum Arthropoda; class Insecta; order Diptera; family Culicidae; genus Aedes; species Aedes japonicus. The sequence continues at coordinate 5,512 of JASCZW010016807.1, read as the reverse complement.
AAAAAAACAAGAAACTTTGCATTTTTTAATTGATTGTTTTAAGGAACTAGTCACTTTATGAAATGAAGATGAGATAAGAAAACTAGCGCCAATATCTCAAAAGTACGGATCTGTTTTTATCTTATTCTAATAAACAACATTCCGTATCAATTTATCTCAAAAACCCGTACATGCAAATAAAATACAACATGTAAGAACATGTTTTTTCTTGCAGGGATTGAAGATTTACAGGAGAAAGTTTTCATTTCCGAGAAAACGACGGTTATATTATCAATAGCTGTAGATCAATCTAAATGATCTAATTAGCGCCTCGTAGCCTGTCCATGGTACTGGATTCAGGTATGGCTTGCAAGAACCCATTCTATTTATTTTCACTTTTTTTCGGCAAAGTCAATCATCTAGAACAAATGGATGTTTCCACTTTGATGATCCTTGTTTTAATGCATTTTTTCTATCACACTGGAATAAAAAGAGGACTTAAAAGTATTTATTTTTTGGGATTGAAAAGTAGGCATTTTTTTACGTATGGAGGATGTTCATTGAAATGCAAAGAATATAGTCAAAAAATGACTACCTCAGAATTACCGTGTGACTCACAATGTACCGTACGAAAACAGATCCAGTGTCGAGTCATTGTGATAGTATTAATGCCATCGTGTGAGGTGTCAAATGTTGCTTATCGTTTTGGTAATCTTAATAGTGATTTTTTTTATGCATATTTGTCCTCATCGTCTCGAATTTGTGTTCCCTAATAGTTTTGTAAAAGCGCATTAAAATGGAGATAAATTTCGAAGAATATGAAATTGTGCTGGATGAAGGAGGGAATGTCACGCATGGTGCAAGAGTGGGTTCGATAAGGAAAACAACAGGTAAAGTATTCATTTCGTGCTGAACAACTGTCGACCAAATCGAGCTGATTCGTTACTGGTTCAGAGATATTTTAACAATAATTTGGACTGCGTTGAAACTATTATTTCCCGTTTGATAACAGGTTTCTGAATAGGTTAAATGTTTGTGATAAATAAATAATGGGAAAGATTTTGTTTAAACAGTTTTAATATTTATTGTTGCGCTTTATACGCTTAAAAATTTTCAGCCATTCTATTTCGTTTAATTATTCCCAGTTTTCGAAGAGCTCCGTCGCGGATATCAAGGTCAACGGGTATGACATAAGTAGCAAGATCAAGGGCAATGAAAAATAAATTATAGAAAGCTATGGGATCCCAGCACTACACCGAACAAATATCTTACAGTATAAACTACAATTTTACCAGTCTCTGCCTATTTAAAAAATCTACCATGAAATTTAATTCAAATTCAATACTTTTATGGTACAGTCTTCAATATTTATGGTACAATTCACAGACCTCATGTTGATTGCAAGTCCGACCTGGTAAAATCAAACGCCTTTATAGTCCGGGAAATTGTTGCTGTTTTGACCCTCCAAATGGTAATTTTCATCGCAAATTTTTATATCTGTACCATAACAGGTGCAAGTGAAGTGCATGGCCATGAATGAAAAGTTTAGGCTTTATGCCGCTGATTGTACTAAACTTACTGAAATCTGCAGCAATCTAGTCTTTTCGCTCATCAGTTTCCGGATATGCTTTGCAATATCGTAAAAGAAATCTAGCTCCGAGTTCAAATGACTGAAACATGTTGATTCTGACATGTTGAAAATGTTACAAACATTCCTGTAAGAATCATTATTCGCACTGAACCTAGAAAGAGAAAAATAATAATTACATAAAACATAGATTTTTTAAATTATTTGATAATTTGATTACCTGTTCTTCACTGTATTTATCGACAACGGCCTCGACGAAATCTGGTAGATCGCAGCAAGCTCTGAACACGCACGGTTGGGCTTTGGTGAGCTGTCACGTTTTTTTCGTATTTTTTTAAGTAATAAAATTTATCTACATAAGAGTCTCAACAATAACCGTCGCGTGTTATAGTGGATGCAGGGTTTATGACTACAAAGTCATATCTAAACATCATTTGTGTTATACTTAAATTGTTATATTATATATTCTCCGTGCGTGGAGTAACGAAAATGATGTAGAAGGAGATGTTCGCTCATCACTATGACGCTTCAAGAGTACACATTAATGTTTTTTGCTAGAGTGATAGATATGAAGAGAAAGTATTGAAAGTTCCGTCAGTGTACAGCAGGTAGGAAATGAAATAGATGTTCGAAAGTGAGCGAAAAGGCATGTATCCAGTGGTACTCGAACCATGGACGTCAATTTTTGCCTAACATCCCACTGCGGGGTAGGTTGTAGCACGGACCAAGTCCGCCACTTCAACAGGCAAAAATTGACGTATGGAAAGAGCTCATGTACCACTGATGGCTTGTGATAGTTATTCATGGTGATGAGCGAACATCTCCTTCTACATCATTTGTGTGTTAAATAGAACTAATCCGGTATAAATGGATTCCGAAAACAAACCGATTGGTACACGTTTGCTGATTGTTGCTAATTATCCGGGTAAGCGTTTTCCATTTTACTGATTTATTTGCCGTTATTCCTAAAAAGAATGAAAATTAGTTGTCGAAGAATGCTATTGACAACATTGACAGCCTTGATCACAAGAAGTACCCGACCAAAAGGAAACAACAAAATTATTTCAAGTCTTGTTGTTCATTTACGCTGTTTTTAGAACAGAGGTTGTTGGAATTTAGATCGCGGATGTAGTTAAAATAACAGAAATTGTTACAAAAAGTCCTCAAGAGGTAACAAAATTATAGTAAACTATAATATAGATGTAACATAAACGAAACAAACTTTATAACAGTTTTGTTATAATGTAGCAAAATCACATCAACTAATGTTAGAATTAATTTATTGCTCTACGCAAATTGTGTATTATATCTTAATTTGTTATAAATATGTTTTCAAATCATCAAGACGTAAACGTTTTTAACAAATTTATATCATAATCAGTTAGTTGTAACAAGGTTTGTTATAATTTTGTTATTTTCATGTTATGCTCTTCTGGTCGGGTAGCATTCTCAGCCATACTGGGCTTAACATTGCCCAACGCCTCCGAGAAACTTCTAATTCGCTCGGGGCATGAACATAAGCGGTCGCCCTCGCATTGGTCTCGCTGATCCTACGCCGAGCCACCTGGCCAACATTGGGCAGATGGATTGGCTAACTTACACAAATCATCTTGCTCATTTCCACTCACGGTGATAACATTCACTACGAGGAAGATTCCCAGGTAACCAATAAGCATTAGCATATGCAGTAAATCAATTCTAAATCTGCATTTCAGATGCTACAAGCATTATATTAGCATTATATCAGCATCTTGAAAGCTACTCGACCAAAAGGAAACAACAAAATCATTTCAGTTACGCTGTTTTTATGACAGAGGCTGTTAGAATTTAGATCGCGGATGTAGTTAAAATAATAGAAATCGTAACAAAAAGTCCTCAAACGGTGACAAAATTATAGCAAATCTATATCATAGATATAACATAAACGAAACAAACTTTGTAACAGTTTTGTTAAGAGGTAGCAAAATCATATCAGCTAGTGTTAGAATTAATTTATTTTACTACGCAGATTGTGTCTCGCGGGGAATTATATGTTAATTTGTCATAAGTATGTTCTACAATAATTAATATGAAAACATCTTTAACAAATTTACATCATAATCAGTTATTCGTAACATAGTTTGTTAGAATTTTGTTATTTTTATGTTATACGCTTTTGGTCGGGTATCGGTTGTAAAGCTGCATTTCAAATGCTATTTAAATGCTTGTAGCCTGTAATACGCATTTTGAATGCAAAATAGCATTAATGAAGCATTATCATAGCATTGCAGTAAAGCAGCCGTATATTAGGCCAAAAGTGGCATTTATTATGCATTTACGGCGACTTAAATGCTTGGTAGGCTGCCGTAAAAACGCTTTGGAACTGCTTATTGGTTACCTGGGTTACCATCTTTTTCTAGAATACCTTCGAATGACAATGATTTCGAATGATTTAAGCTCACTTGAGGAAAAATTTTAGGCAAAAAACACCAAAACCAAACAGCTCAGTTGTAAGCCGTTTTTTGACTGAATTCCTAACCCTGCGTGACATCGCCATCCGCAAAACTTGTTTAACTTCAGCTCATAGGAACCAATTGCACGCGCTCTAGTAATCCACAACGGCAGCTATCACTAGTCCAAGTTCATAGTTCAGTCTGCTAAAATGCACTTTTCTCCAGTTTCGTTCACAATTTCCGAATCATCAGCAAGAAACAAGCAAAATTATTGACGAATTTTTAAGACATGTAACGAGCACATAATACTTGCACTCCGAAGAAAACAACGTCTTCTTCGCCCAAAAGCACAGCCTACCTCTTTTCTTCGGCCCTTAAAGGGTGATACGGTCAAAAATTTGGTCAAGGGAAAACGCGTGTAAATCGGTGAAATCGTTCATTTAAAAAATCAAATTAAATTTCTTTTTCCAGTTCAATTAGTATAAAAATTCAGGAAAAAATATTCAGTTAGGCTTCCGCTTTTCCAAATCCGAATTGCCGGGCCTTACGCTTGACCCTGCCATCAGATTTTTGTACAGCCACCTTGTCCACCTTCTTCGCCGCAGAAAGCCAGTTTACCTTGAACTGCTGCTCGTCCTTAGCAGTTTTTTTGGTCTTCTTTAGGTTCCGCTTGACAATAGCCCAGTATTTCTCAATTGAGCGGAGCTCTGGCGTGTTGGGAGGATTCTTGTCCGTGGGAACCACCTGCACGTTGTTGGCGGCGTACCACTCGCATGGCCTTTTACCGTAATGGCAAGATGCCAAATCCGGCCAAACAGGTAATGGATACAACCGTGTTTCTTTCAGGAAAGGCAGCAGACGTTTATTCAAACACTCTTTCACGTAAATTTCTTGGTTGACAGTCCTAGGTGAAGTCATGTGAAATGCTGCTGTTGTCAAGCCTGACAGCGTACAGATGGCTTGCCAAACCAGATCATTTCTTTGCGCAACTTTGTTTGCGATCCAGGTTAGGTGTCTTCGCTTGAAACTACCGGCAACTCTCTTTGTCGTCTCAGCGGCTTCCGGTTTTCGATTTCCCCGATCCAGACTTCCTGGCTGTCGACAAACGTTCCCTCAAACACTTTAATTACATTTGTAACGGTTGATTTGGCAACTTTAGCGATTTTGCCAACTTTGCGTGCGAGTAGCTTTGGATTTCCGCGATGCGCGAGCAAAATTTTGATACGCTGCTCTTCTTGCTTGGACGGCATTTTGACAACTGAAGAGTGAATTCCAAAATCAAAATAGAGCAACATTCTGCTACACACACACCTTCAAAATGAGGGGTGTTCAGGTTTTTTAAATGCAAAATTGAAAGAAATACGTCAAGTTGATATTGACCAAATTTTGACCCTATCGCCCTTTAGACTTACTTTTTTAGCAAAAAAGAAACTCACCCTAGCTTGTGACTAACATGGATGGAAAGAGGATGGCTGTTTTTTTTAGTCACAAAGCAATTATACGCTTGGACATA
>JASCZW010016806.1:0-18049 GCA_034211315.2 Aedes japonicus | reverse complement strand
ATGATTTTAAGATTTAAAGATTTTAAGATTTAAAGATTTGTAAGTTAGTGATTTTAGATTTTTAGATTATTTAGAATTTTAGACTTTTAGATTTTCAGATTTTAGGATTTTGTAGATTTTTGAGATTTAGAGATTTTTAGATTTTTAGTTTATAAGATTCTGTAATGTTAAGATTGTAGATATTTGAATTTTATGATTTTAAATATTTAAGGTATTTAGATTTTTTGATTTTTAAGATTTTTAGATTTTAAGATTTTAAGATTTTAAGATTTTAGATTTCAATATGTATTTTAGATTTTTAAGATTCTAATGATTTTTAGATTTTTAGATTTTTAGATTTTTAGATTTTAAGATTTTTAGGATTTTTAGATTTTAAGATTCTTAGATTTTAAGATTTTTAGATTTTAAGATTTTCAGATTTTTAGATATTTTAGATTTTTAGATTTTCTAGGTTTTAGATTTTAGTTTTTGATTTTTGATTTATTAAGATTTTAAAATTTTTAGATATTTTAGATTTTTAGATTTTAAGATTTTTAGATTTTTAGATTTTTAGATTTTTAAGATTTTTAGAGAGTTTTTAGATTTTTAGATTTTATAGATTTTTAGATTTTTAGATATTTAGATTTTAAGATTTTTAGATTTTTAGATTATTTAGATTTTTAGATTTTTAGATTTTTAGATTTTTAGATTTATAGATTTTTAGATTTTTTAGTAAGATTTTTAGATTTTTAGATTTTCTAGATTTTTTAGATATTTAGATTTTTAGATATTTAAGATTTTTAGAATTTTAGATTTTAGATATGATTTTTAGATTTTTAGATATTTTAGATTTTTTAGATTTTTAGATTTTTAGATTTTTAGATTTTTAGATTTTTAAAATTTTTATGATTTTTAGATATTTAGATTTTTAAATTTTTAGATTTTTATAGATTTTAAGATTTTTAGATATTTAGATTTTAAAGATTTTAAGATATTTAGATTTTTAGATTTTATAGATTTTGTAGATTTTTTAGATTTTAAGATTTTTAGATTTTTAGACTTTTAGATTTTTAGATTTTTAGATTTTTAAATTTTTAGATTTTTAGATTTTTAGATTTTTAGATTTTCACATAAAAATCTAAATATTTAAAAATCTAAAAGTCTAAAAATCTGAAAGTCTTAATCTAAAAGTCTAAAACTCTTAAAATCTTAATACCTGAAAATCTTTAAATCAAAAAATCTAAATACCTAAAAATCATAAGATCATAAAATTTTGAATTTTAAGATTTTATGATTTTAAGAAATTTAGATTTTTACAATCTTAGATTTTTAAGTTTTTAGATTTTAGATATTTAGATTTTTAGATTTTTAGATTTTCAGATTTTTAGATTTTTAGATGTTTAGATATTTAGATTTTTAGATTTTATAGATTTTTAGATTTTTAGATTTTTATGATTTTTAGATTTTCAAGATTTTGAGATTTTTAGATTTTTAGATTTAACATTTTAGATTTTTAGATTTTAAGATTTTTCAATTTTTAGATTTTTAGATATTTAGATTTATAGATTTTCAGATTTTTAGATTTTTTGAGTTTTTAGATTTTAGATTTTTAGATTTTTAGATTTTTAGATTTTTAGATTTTTAGATTTTTAGATTTTTTAGATTTTTAGATTTTTAGATTTTAAATTTTTAGATGTTATATCTTTGTACACACAGGCACAGATACACATATACACACGTCAATTCATCTACATGAGTCATAAAAGGGGTAAGCCAAGGAGCGAATCGCTTAGAACAGTGTGCCAGGCACGCCATAGTAGAACATGTGTGACACTCTGTTTCACACTTTTCACATTTGCACTTTTCTAAAGATATAACCTATTTGATTGATTTTGATTTGATTTTTGTCAGGAAATAGATAAAAAATTCGACAAAAAATTTAAGTGAACTTTTTGAACTAACTTGTTTGTTGGAGCCAAAATCTTGAGTGGAAGAATGTACTGATCCATCAGTGATCAAATCAATAAATCGTGACACGATATCACTTAACAGCTTTAATTAGAGGTATATTGTTGAAACAAATTGGAAGCAGTACATGGATCCATCAACTTCCATATCCAAAATATTTTTGAAAAGCAAAGCCTCTGCAGCCAGTCGCTTGCTCAACTTACAATCGAGAGGATCCAATTGATTGAAAAGAACATGCGGATAATGGCTCAGAACCTTCGTGAAGAACTTGACATCCTCGTTACAGCTTTTATTGATTGTTAACCGTTGACCTAAATGAAAAAAAGGTTTTAATATGCGATTTATTTCATTTGTATTATTACATTTCTTAGGAAAGGCTCCTATCAAGTTATGTAGTTTAAATAGAAATATTTTAATGCTCAATTTCTACCAAGCTTCATACTTCTTGTTGAGTATTCCACTAATTTCAAAGCTTATAGAATTTTCTGAAAAACAAACCAAAGCAAAGCAAAACATAACTATTGCACTGTCAAATTACCGTGGCACACATGGGCACCTATTGGCACCACAGTCGGAACATCAGAGCTCAATGCAACATTTAGAGACACACTGTAGAAGATGGGCACAAGAGATACTGTGCTGAGCGACTCACCCCTTGAGGTAAGCATTAGGAAATATTGAAGAGATACCCGCCGCCAGCCACCGCCGACCACTTCAAGATAGATCGTTGCGCCACCGTCGATTCAAGCTATATTGACGCACAAGTCTAGCTTGAACTACATAATATTATAAAATATGTACTATTCCGTTAGGGTTACTTACGAATATCGTTGGACTCTAATAATTTGTTGAAACTCACCTGAAAAGAAATTAAAAGTGACAGTGTCATAATATATTTCAAATTATTTAAAAACACATTCATATAACAGAAAAAAAAATATTTAAAATAAGTAAAATTTTACAGCTTTTTGATAGTGATGTAATTAGAAGGAAGAAGGTTTTATGCTCGATTTTGAGAAGTGAGAAACAACTAGGAGCACGCACTCTTCTGTAATTTGTCATGCACAGTTACTCTTACATAACAGACAATTTTGAGTCCTAGTTGACGACTCTTAAGAATATTCTGAACTTCTTAATTTGGATGCATCAAGGACTTTTGGCTAACTATTCTTAAATCAGTTCCTTAGTAAATTATACCTTCGTGGTAGACATTTCTGTTAAAATGTATAGGAGTATTCTATCGACGTTTGGTGGAATACTCTGTAATTGAAAATGTTTGATTGAAGGTTATAATTCCATACATACACTTCTTATTTTGTAAAACAAACAGATCCGTGAAGTCTTCCAGAGTTCAGTCAATGTTTGCCATATTCGCCGTTGTACTTTTACCAAGTCCAGCAAAAGATTCGAAATGAAAAAAAAAACTTACTCCCTCCGAAAAGAGCAAATATTTTTGCATGAAAAACATAAAATCGCACACCCTTACGCACCCGGCTTCCCTTTACTCCGAGCCCTTTACATGAACCCAATAATGATGGGGAAAATTTTCTGCCACTCAACCATCAGTAGTACACACCGTTGGACACGAATAAAAGTTCATTGTGCCTGAAAACGCTGCCTCGACCCTTTCCCCACTTTCCCATCTTGACGGTTGTTGTTTTCGTTGCGCTTAGCAGCTCGGCGCTTCTTTGAATATATTTTCTTGATTGCCCTCCCTAGGCACCACTTGGCAGCGAAGAGTAATGGACTGACTTGTTTTGTAGTTGCCGCTGTTTTAGGAGCTTGAGGAGCCGAAAGTTAATTAGCACAGCCTCAACAGCCAACAGCGGCAAAACGACAATAGGAAGCGAACCATTTTCGTGCACGACTTCCTTCGCGCCCCGTTCGTTCGGTTCGTATGTGGCGAGGGTGTTGATGTTGAGTCGGGCCAAGAATTGACCGCTTTGCGAGGCTAGAAAAGTGTGAAGAAACAATTCTCACCTCTGAAATGTTAGGCTTGTTTATAGGTGCGTATATTTCGCTGCGACATGCAGATTGCGGTTTTGGGCAGACAGAAATTTAATTACTCTATGACATGCAAAGTGGAGCTTATGATTCCAATGAGCGCAAATCTATAAAGAAATTCCATTCTCACACGAAACCTCCATTAAAAACTAAGCACACCACAGTGTACCACTTTGTAGCCGACATGGCATAATCCGGGCCAATTATTCATGTTTTTTTTTTGTGTTGTCCCCATGTGGTGATGGCGACGACGCTGGGCAGGCGACGTCCCGCCTCGTCACCATTCGTTAACGGTTTCATGTCGAACAGCTGTTGAGTGGCAATCAAATTTGCACTTTAGGTTTAACTGCGTTGTGGCCAACGTCGCTCCTAAATCAGTGCATGAGGACTCCCAGAGTGCAATCAATTCCCATCCGAGCCATTGGTACAGGTTCTGATTCAATCCGCATGGTTGCATGTTGGTATAAAGGACGCGACGGAACACGACGTGACATTTTCGTTTGATTTATTCGGTGGCGGTCGTGGCAGCGGCCATCGGCAAAACCAATCATTGACACTTGTTTGAAGCGCGCGTTCGCATTTTTAATTCACACCGTTATTATTTAGGATTTATCACACTGGCCATAGCTTTCATGTCCGCCAGTGTGGCGGACACATGTTTTGCTCTGTCGATTGATGGATTCATTGTGAGTACATTTCTGCGAGAGGCTTTTCTGTAGGATTTTCACAAAGTTGCGAATAGGATGCTAATTTTAGAACTCCGTTGATGATCCGGTTCCCGTCAGTCTAGGAAGTATTTATAGGTGCGAGATTTATAGTTGTTTGCAATTTCTTCAAACTGGAAAAGTTTGTGTGGATGTGATCTGTTAAATTATGTCACAGGAATTTTACATTCAATTTAAATCATAAAGCTCGATTCAACACCACCGCGTCAATGGTGGTTGAAACAAAACACGTTCGACAAGCATTTGCTGATGTTTCATTCACAAAGAAATTGGTGAAAAGTTTTTCTCGATTGATCGACGCATCTCAAAATCTAGAGAATCCTTCGTGGTCTGTCTCTAAAATAGCAAAAGTGTTAAAATTCCCAATGTCAACGGTGTGTCTTGTAATAAAACGTTACAACGATACTCTGAGTGTGGATAGAGCACAGCGCAGCTTTCATAAAAGTGGCACTAGGGACAAAGAGCTAAGGAGAAAGGTGTTGAGGTACGTAGAAGGCAACCCAGGTGCCTTCATACGTGATTTGGCAAAGAAATACGATTTCAACTTTTCCACCGTGCGGAACATCCTTTCAAGAGAAGGATATAAGTCCTTTTGTGCCAGTAAACATCCGAATCGCTCCCCTCCAACAAAATTTAGTATCCAAAAAGCGAGCACGATTACTATACGAACGAGTTTTGACGAAATTTGAAGGTTGTTTATTAATGGATGACGAAACATATGTCAAAATGAATTATTAACAAATCCCCGGACGAAAATTTTGCATGGCAACTGGTCGTGGGGATGTCCCTTTCAGGTATAAATTAGTTTCTGCTGATAAGTTTGCTCGGAAACTAATGATTTGGCAAGGAATCTGCAGTTTCGGCCTCAAAAACCAAGGTTTTCATCGAATCTCACACAATGACGTCGAAGGTTTACATTAAAGAGTGTCTGAAAAAGCGGATTTTACCCTTAATTCGGCAACACAGGACCAACGTTATGTTTTGGCCGGATGTAGCCAGCTGCCACTACTCCAAGGATGTACTAGAATGGTATGCTGCAAACAATGTTAATTTCGGTGCCAAAGATATTAATCCTCCGAATTGCCCTGACTTCAGACCGATCGAAAAATATTTGGCAATTGTCAAGCGAAAACTTCGAGGATACGGTAAAGAAGTGACAAAGGCACAACAAATGCGTTTAAAGTAGAATAAGTTCTCCGGTACAGTGTCACCAGCGACTGTGCAGAACATGATGGCATCGATCACAAGTAAAGTGTGACAGTTCATTCGAAACGGTAAAATGTAATAACTTGTTATATATCCAAGTGCCTGAATTTTTTAAACTTTGAACCATTTTTATTCAGCATTTATTAGGGTATATAAATGCATTTTGTTTAAGGCCTTTCTCTATGTCCTTCGCTATAAAAGATAATTTAAAAAAATGCTCCTTATGGTACTTTTTACCAACCCCAACAACCATCATATATTCAAGCAATAAAATGATTTAAAAAAAAAGTGACAACCACATTTTCAGATAACTTAAACATTCGTCTCTCTAAGCAAATCGAAAAAATATTAATTTTTTATACATAAACAAATTAATGAATAAAAAATAAATTGATCGAAAATTAAGAGCAAACGAATAAACGCGACAACCTTCTCGAAATGTTGCACTACCTTCCAATCTGTCAAAAGTTTTGTTTTGTTTTGTTCTGTGTTGGAGAAAAGGTGTGATATGCGATATGCGGAAATTATGATAATCTGTACACAAAATTTAAGATCCATAAAAACACATGACAAAGGGGGAGGGTTTTGAAAATGATCCTTTTTGCGTGACATAATTAATGAACGTTCCCTTTGAGGAATGCTCCATCCCTGTGCTATCCGGGAGACATCTGCATCAAATGGTTTTCATAAAAATTTGTTTTTTTTATTCATTTAAGCACTTCAAATAGATAAGATTGATTTTGATGGAAGTCACCCCATTATTGAAAATTGGCCGTGGAAATTAAACAATTTTTTTAAAGTTCATCTGACATAATAAATTTTTAAAATTTCTGTGTAGTGTTATACTACAGATACCAGTACTGGTTTTAAAAATATAAAATAAAATTTTAAAGATAATTATTAAAGAAACTTTCGAGAAATAGTTCAAAATGTGATCGAAGTCACCCCGTTTTACGGTATGTTGTTTAATTCTTGAGTTGTGATCACTTGAATGCGTCCAAATTTACTTTGAATCGGGCTTTATCAAGTCGGCTGGATTTACGTTCATGGCAATGTAGCGCCAATGGTTCGGCCAAGCTGCTGAATTTCACTCACACGATTCGAAACGTAGGTTAAGCAAATCTTGAGGAAGTTTCTTGATCCAGGCCAATAGAAACTTCTCTACAAGTCTAGCGAGCAGTTGAGCCGCTAAGAGCTCTGCACGAGGAGTGCCATCTGGCTCTGTTCTTTGTTCCTTTCTTGGGCAATATGCGAGACTTACTGCAAGTCCACATCATTCGCATGGTACCATCCCGAAAAAAACGGCACGCGAGTAGAGATAAAGTTGGATGCATCTGACAATCCGTGCAGTTCCAGGATTGATGCACCATTCCAGGAAATCCACCTCGGCAAATGTACCACGTTCAGAACCTTCATTTCCGTTCGAATGTTCCGCCACTTTGAGCTAACATCGTCCCAGTCATTTTGCAGCATACTAAATTCTCGTAGAATCAGTTTTGCAATCATAATCACTGGACCGGAGAAACCGAGCGGATCGAAAATCTTGGCCAGCTGACTTGGGAGCTTCCTTCAGGTGATATCGTCTGAGTCGTCGTCCAAATCAGATACAGAAAGCCGGTCCTCAACTGGTTTCCAGGTCACGCCCAACGTTTTCACAGTCGTATTTGAGCTGTCGTTCGTAACCTCGAAGGGGTTTCCTCGTAGAAAATCAGGAACATCTGGCAGAATTGGTCACTTCTCGTTGCAATTTGCACGTTTCAGCAAGAGTATCTGCGCCTGTCAGGATGTCGTCCATGTATGTTCTTTTTTCGATGATCTTGGCGGCTTCCGGAAATTCGTTCCCATGATCCAGAGATGCTTGCTTGAGTGCCATGTTAGCTTGAAATGGTGACGATGCCAGGTCATACGTAACCGTCAGTAGCTCGTACACGGTCAGAAAATCGTTACGACGATACCGCCAGAAAATCCACAGATATGGATGAAGGCGGACTTGCGGTAACATCTAAGGGATATCTAGCGATAACATCTAAGGGATATCTACCTCGTAATCGTAGCGTTAGGTCTCATTGTATCTCTCGCAGATGCCCGAACTGTTCATATTCGCGAATGAATTGATAATACTGTTCCTTTTAGCGCCGGTTGCTTTTTTAAGTTTCCACTCGAGGGTCAAAAAACGCTTCATAGCCAGCTCTCGCGAATCGCCTAATTAAGCTTTCGGTCGTTGAAGGAAAGCTGTACAACGTACCTTCTATCTATTGTTCGTTGGTGTGTGCGCTGTGGGCGATAGGCGGATCTCGTTGCAGGTTTCGGCCTTGTAAAGGGCGAACACGTAATTATTGCGAAACATTCAACAGGGCATAACTTTTTTACCATTGGGTAAAAATCAATCAAATTTTGCATACTTTCTCATTGATGTGTATTGTTAATATGCTGTCAAACTCGAAGTCGTGTTTTTCGATTCAACGAAAATGGAGGTGAACCAACGCGAGTCGAGAGAACAAATTCTATCCAAACACCTGGAATTTCCTGACCTGTCGCACCGGCAGTTGGGAAAAATGTTGAACATTCACCATTCAACCGTCTCCAGAGTGTTGAAGCGGTTCCAGGAGCGGTTGACGTTGGACCACGGCAAAGGAGCGGCAAGAAAACCGGGACCGGAGAACAAAAAGACGGAGGGAAAGGTGAAGCGGATGATTAAAGCAAATCCCAACGTCTTAAGCCGTGATTTGGCTAAAAAGATCGGCATGTCGCAGGGCTACGTCCAGAATGCAAAGAAGAGAGCTGGACTACATACATACAAGGTACAGAACTTCCCAAACCGCGATGAGCGGCAACAATCGACGGCTAAAACTCGGGCACGGAAGCTCTACGAGAAGATGCTGACAAAATATGGCTGCTGTGTGATGGACGACGAAACGTATATAAAAGCCGATTTTAAGCATATTCCGGGGTTGGAGTATTTCACCGGCAAGAGCAAGTTCTATGTGGACAACAAATTTAAGAAGAAAAAAATGTCGAAATTCGCCTCCAAATATCTCATTTGGCAGGCCATCTGCTCTTGCGGACTGAGGAGTGAGCCTTTCGTGACAAAGGGCAAAGTAAATGGCGAGATCTACAAATCTGAGTGCCTCGAGAAGCGCCTTTTGCCGTTCTTGCAGCAGCACGACAAAGCTCCGCTATTTTGGCCAGATTTGGCATCATGCCACTATTCTAAAAGTGTCCTGGAGTGGTATGAGGCCAATTCTGTCCATTTTGTTCCAAAGGACATGAATCCGCCAAACTGTCCGGAGCTGCGCCCGGTGGAGCAGTACTGGGCAATGATGAAGCGGAAACTTCGGAAGAGCAAGAAGACAGTCAAAGACGAGAAGGTCATGTTAAGAAAATGGAAAAAAAACTGTGAAACTGGTACCGGATGACACTGTAAAGACTTTGATGGAGAGCATCAAGCGAAAATGCGTTCAATTTCACACTCAAGGCTCCATCGATTAACTTTTCTTTTGATTTTTGAAGTAAATATATGTGTAAAACTACCCTAAAATTTTGGTTTGATTCTAAACATTATAAGAAAATTGGCATGACATTTTCGGTGTCGCAATATTTTCGTGTTCGCCCTTTAGAAGCTTTTCATCAGCTCGATGAGTGGTTCGTCATCGTCAGCAGTCTGGCAGAGGGTGCGTGCAAGGACTGGTGCATTGTTTACTCTTCCAGCAATTCACCTAAACTTGGTGCTTATCAGTGCTGGAAGATTCGGTCATTCCTCAGTAGATCCCAGAAGTATTCGGCACGGATAAGTATATCGGCACGTTCTCACTTGAAGAATATTGGATCAGCTAATTCTTGCTTGCTCGGAAATATGCTCGAAAGGTGCATGCACTGGAACGGTTTCCTTTTGGCAATTGGTGCAGGATCCAGACTTTTTTAGCCCACCGTATTTCTCACTGACACTTTTGTTCTTAAATGTTTCACATCTCCAGAGTTCATGATGCGCCTTGCACACATGACACAAAGTCTTGTGTTCATTTTTCAAATCACTTATTGACACTAGCGTGTAATTTTCGCCACCGCTTTCGATTTAACACTATCTGTTATCGGCTTCGTGTCGATCTTCTCATAAATTAGACACTGCTCTTGTAAAAATTCCTCCACACACGACCAGCCGTTTCAACTCAGTTTTGAGTCGTTTTTGACACACTTTCGTCAAAAGTGGAGTCTCTCAAATTTGAGTAAATGTTACTGGCATTGACAAGTCGACATATCAAAAACATCGACTCAAATCAGATCGATGTTTTGATTTGTGATTTGAGTGACTCCACTAATGACGAAAATGAGTCAAAAACGACTCAAAACTGAGTTGAAACGGCTGGCCGTGTAGGTCGGTAGAACTTCTTACTTCTGTCTTCCTGTTGGTACCGGTCCATGACGGCTGTAAACATGGATTTGAAGGAGTACCACTTCGCGTACGACCCGTCGAAGGTCGGCAAGGGCATTTTTATTAGTGTGAGATATGGCTGGGCCAGCATAAACAACTGGACGCCTTCCAGGGACCCGCATTTGCTGCTGACGCTTTCGTCACTTGCTCCATCAACAGGCTCAGTTGAATCCCCACATCATTATAAAGCGATTCAAATTCGACGTTTTTTTCGATTTGTTCCGCACGACGTTCATCAGAGAGAGGAAGCTCGTAAATTTTAATCTGAAGGTCATTGTACTCGCGATAGCAATGCTCCCCTTTTAGCGAAGCTGCAAAAAATGAATGTTCGCAATGTTCGGATTTGGTTCTTCAGCACTATGCCGCAATGCACTTTTTACTCGGGTTAACTTCCTCTTCACTGCCCTTCTCTTATGAACCAGCACTTTAATTTGTTCCTCTATTTTCATCAAATATTCTCTAAGTACTTGTTCTTCTTTTTGTTGGCTGATCGACGTTCTCGGTATTCTGTTTCCTTGTCCTCCGAAGACAATGTTTTGCATAATCATGAAGTTTGAAGTGTCGCAAGCAAGGTTTTGGCAAAAAAAAACGAAGATGGCTTCTTTCCCGGAGGAACTCGGATCTCGTAGGGACACTCCAAGTGAGCAGTATGGTCAGACACCCTCAGAATGTCCTTCGAAAACAATGTTTTGCAAAATCATGAAATTTGATATGTCGCATGCTAGGTTTGGGTAACGATTTGAATATGGCCACTTTCCAGGAGGAATTCGGATCCCATAGAGCCTTTTAAATTCTTCAGAAATCCTCAAAATGTCTTCTGACCTAGTTTTTCTAAATCATGAAGTTTGATATGCTGCATGCCATGATTCCCCTCTTAAAAGTATGTTGTCCACCATCCCTGGACAGGTACTTATCCCAGTACTTCCACCTTGGAATCCAAAACTATGGACATTTTCGGAATAACCTGGACAAATCCAAAAACTACAATAATTTCATGATCATTTTCAAACTACCGCATCAAAATCCAATGGCTAACGATGGAGTTTGATCAATTTTAAATTTGAATTTATCTTTCTCCGAGGGGTTAGGGATTACTGCAGTGAAATTTTGCTTGTTAACACGGTTGGGAACCTTTTTCACTTTGTGCGTCTTCAGTCCTTGCCTCTGCTTCTCTTTTTGTACGCCTGATTTGGACTTCCTTCAATTGCGAGTCACGATTCGCATAGAAAGATTGGGATTTTTCTCAATAATGTCTACCACCATCTTGTTCATTTGTCGAGAGCATACTTTTCGATATGTTCGACTTCCACGCTTTCGATCCACAGTTAAATGCTGGTCAAATGATTCGCAAACACAAAACACGGTAAAGGGTGTCAACAAAATGTCAACAAAATACATGAAGGGAAGAGGCTCACGAGAAGACATTGTTAGCCTCCTAGCACGAGTTCAGATCGACGGTGATGAAATCGAGGTAGTAGACGAATTCGTGTATCTGGGCTCATAGGTGACTGCCGATAACGACATCAGCAGAGAAATAAGAAGGCGCATTATGGCTGGCAATCGTGCCTACTTTGGACTCCGAAGGACGCTAAGATCGAACAAAGTTAGCCGAGCCACAAAGTTGACCATCTACAAGACATTAATTAGACCGGTAGTTCTCTACGGCCACGAAACATGGACATTGCTAGTGGAGGACCAACGCGCCCTTGGAGTCTTTGAACGGAAGGTGCTGCGTACCATCTACGGTGGAGTGCAGATGGAAGACGGAACGTGGCGGAGGCGAATGAACCACGATTTGCACCAGTTCCTGGGAGAACCTCCCATCGTACACATCGCTAAGATCCGTCGACTACGATGGGCTGGGCATGT
Source organism: Aedes japonicus (assembly GCA_034211315.2). Lineage (NCBI taxonomy): Eukaryota > Metazoa > Arthropoda > Insecta > Diptera > Culicidae > Aedes > Aedes japonicus. The sequence goes on along the minus strand of JASCZW010016806.1, from coordinate 5,869 downwards.
CGTAAAAATGTCGAACGACAGCCATGTGAAAATGGTTCTCGAAAACGAACCGACAGGTACAAGAAGAAGAGGCGCGCAACGAGCAAGGTGGATCAATCAAGTAGAAGGCGACCTGCGGACCCTCCGCAGCCAGCGAGGATGGCGAGTGACAGCCATGGACCGAATAGAATGGAGACAACTTCTGTGTACAGCAGAGGCCTTAGTCTGATTGGTAAGGTAAGGTAAGCAGACAGTTCAGTCATAATTTTGTATTGTAACACCCAATCGCAATATTTATTTTGCTATTTCAGCTTCACATTTATACAGTTTTAGCCCACCTAACCCACGTTATGTTGAGATTGCCTGATTTTTAACGTTTGTTTTTAGAAGGGATCATACAACGCATTCTATTATAGTATTTTTGTTTTCCTTCCTTATCCAAACAAATTTAATGATTTGAAAACTAAAATTGTTTATGATCCTTCATTTTCTATTGCCTTGCTATAAAGAATTATTCATAGGCCTAGTAGGAATCAAGAGTTATCGGAGAATTCAATTTTCCTTTCTTTTAATTCTCTTTCTTATTTCGTGATCGGTTAGGTTTTCGTCTCTAAGCAGTAATCATAATCATATGAAATTTATTTTGGCTTACTGTTTGCTTAAATTTTCTTTGCCATTCTGCTAGGCTGCCCGGTAATAAACTTTCTTTCTTACATCACCTTAGAAATTTTTTCAAAAAAAAAACATCTGTTCTATTTTCAACCTGCAACACACTGACGGAACTTTCAACACTTTCTCTGCGTATCTTTCATTCTATCAAAAAACATTAATGTTCACTCTTGGTGCCTCATGATGATGAGCGAACATCTCCTTCTACATCATGATCTTTCTGTTATGTGGAACCGCATGCAGGGCAAGGCCCACGACAGGATGGTGGCTTCTGACATACATGCATACATACAGAATATGTTTGAAAGAAAGCAAGTTTATGTTTGCGGCCAAAATTAATTAATTTTATGTTTGGATTTACCTGGAATATGATGTTATGACGGTATATTTTCTGCGTGGAAGAAATGAATATCCGTTTTGAAGAGAGAAAAAAACGGTTTACGTAGAGTTTTTTGTATATCCCCCCCTCCCCCATCGTAGAAAAACGTAGACTTTTTCGAAACCCCTCCCCTCCCTTAATTGTCTACGTGGTTTATAAACAGCCCCAATGTCTGTGAAAGCGGTTTCTACCGTTTATCAGAAGCCATGACTCTCCTGCTCTGTTTTGGTTTGATTTGACCTCTTGCGAAATGATAGAAGGTACAAGAGGTCAAATACGTGCCAAAAACAGCCAATCCACCAAACTGTTAAGAACTTAGTCCAATAGAAAACTACTGGGCTCTTGTTAAGTGGAAACTCTTCGAAACTAAAAAGAAAGCAAATAGTACACTGAGCGAACAAATCGAGAGGAATTCATTCGAACATCGTATGGATATTTCGCAAATTTACAAGATATTTCGCAAATTTCAAACGATTCTCTAATGGAAAAAAGTTCTAGCACGATCGTATGAAAATTTTCCTACCAGAGTAAAACAGTTGTAATCAAATTCGAACCATGAACCTCGGTATCCAGAGGAGAGCCACAATCCCACGGGACTACACACCCTTGATAAGTGATGTCGATTGAAAGTGTATATCAGGCATATTTTTCTCGACTAATGCAATAGTAATCATTTGATATACTCAGGATATTATCCGTACGATTTTCATACGATCGGAACTATGAACCACAAAACACGGGTCCAAGACCCATTCCATACGAAATCGTATGGAATGATTATTGATGCATTGGTAGAGAAAAACATGCCTCTTATACACTTTCAATTGACATCACTTATCAAGCGTGTATAGTCACGTGCACTGAGCGAACAAACCGAGAAGAATTCATAAAAATATCATTGTGTAACTTGCCAGAAGATATTATTACAAATTTCATACGATTCTTTATTGGAAAGAAACTCATAGGACGATGGTATGACAAAATTTCTTACGGAAAAAAAAGTTTCAATCGGGATTCGAGCCATTAATCTCAGGATCCAGAGACGAGCTTCAATCCTACGAGACTATACCCGCTTGATAAGTGATGCCAATTGGAACTATACACTCAACCAAATAATCTTAAGAATTTCATAAGGTTAAACTTATGAACGATCTATGGAATTTCATAAGGCTGACTTATTAATAGATTTTGTTTCACACGACGTTGTTCTTGTACGCTTTTAGGCATTCCTGATTACATGTATTGATATACTTATAGGCAAGTCACTGGACCCTCCAGGATGCTGCATATTTTGTTATTTTTTGGCATCATTATATTTCTTAAGATAAATTTATAAAATTCATACTGATTTATTAGAACAAATAATCATTATGCAATCTTATGAATTTCGAACTTTTATTTCACTGAGTCTATAAGAGGCATGTTTTTCTCGACCAATGCAAAAATAATCAATTCATGCGAATTCTTATGAAATGAGTCGTGGGCCCACGCTTTGTGGTTCATATTTTCTATCGTTTGAAAATCGTACGGATAATTTCCTAAGTGTACCGATGCTATCAAGAGAAGATGGCAAATCGTCACGGTGGGCGTATTTGATGATACCGTACGGAACCTGATGGCAAGTGTACCACCAAAAGTTCGAGAATATGACAGAAAGAAGAATTAACATAATTTAGAAGAAAATTAGTAATCTCCATTTAATTTCAGCTACCTGCTTATCTTCGACAGATACGCGTATTTCGTCTACATGTACGGAGACTTCTTCGGTGTCTCGTACTAATAACTCGACTTATTAGTACGAGACTCTGAAGAAGTCTGCCACATTGCTAGACAAAATACGCGTGTATCTGTCGAAGATAAGCAGAAGGTAGTTGGAATTAAATGGAGATTACTAATTTTTCTTCTAAATTATAGTTACAAGTATTCCACTAAACAGCTCAAACCCTCTAGGATTCAGAATTAACATCCTAATCAACTGTTTCTAATGTAGATGTAATTCTATTATTGTGAAATAAACAACCGGTTTTGTTGAATAGTGTGTAAATTTTTTGCTGCTATTATTTTGGTGTCCAATATTGAACATGGACAGACTTTACTATTAAGACTCTAACTCCATGCCCATGACCCCTATTTTGGAGATAAAAACGTTCCTCCAGAAACGTAAATTTGCTGGTTGACGGTCCCGGTTGCAATGTATTGGTCGTTGTATAAGACATAGGTGCAGATAAACTACCAAACCAGATAGTTCTCAAGGGGCTATTCATAAACCATGTAGACATTTCTGGGGGGAGGGGGGATTTGACCAAAGTCTACGCTCCATACAAAATTTCAAAAAAAAAAAAAAAAATATGGAGAAAAGTCTACGAGGGGGGAGGGGGATCTGATATTTTCAAAAATGAGGCTACGTGGTTTATGTACAGGAAACTTGAAACTTCGAATATTACATATACTTGAAAATGGCTGCCATCATTTTTATATCGACTGTCGTATAGAAATCTTGCTCAGGAAGCTGTTTTAAGTCAGCCTTCACGTTTTGACGTCCATTACCGCGCAATTGAACTTCATTAGCATCGTTGTGTACAGCTTCCGGGATTGTTTAGTTTATTGTCGTGATTTGGAAACAGTACGGTTTATTTTTTAGATCTATGCCGACAACCTCAGCTTGTTTGAAACATCTTGGACGGATGGGTTGGGGTTCTTTTTGAAACCATAATGGATAGATGCCAAATTCGGCCAAAACAACGCAGAGCTCGTGTGTTTCTGAATGCATGGGAGTAATCGTTTCTGTAAACACTTTTGGAGTTAAACTTGCTGATTAATCGTACCTTTAGTTGTGAAGATCATGCTTATCCAACCACAACTACATATAACATGTCAAACTATGTATTATTTAGCGAATCTCGAGATTTTTTTGTCCTTGAAATGACCATTGACTTTGGCTTGATGTAATGCGGTATAAAAACCGCGCAATCAAATCTGGTTAACAATTTGTCGTACAGCTTACTAGCTTGTGTTTTCCAACTAGTTTGTTGCTTCACTTTTCCATCAAAATAATACGATGCTTTGAACATTTTAGCCACATCTCGGATGGAAAGTTTCGAGTTTCGTTCAATTATCTTAAGCACTGCATTAAGCTGCGATTTTTAGTTGTCTTTCTGCTTGCAACTAGATTCTGGTTTCCGATAAACAGTCAACCAAACCTGCCGTTCAACTTAACTTGATAATAACGGAAAAGCAAACCCGGGGTGTTAAACTGGCGTATGCCTATAAAATTCAGGAAGACTTTTGCTTAATTAGAACCATAACGGTATTCCATGCAGAAACTTTCCAACCCTGATCCTGTGAACAAACAACGTTCCCGCATGTAAGTATAACTCTACGGCTTCGTGATCGAAGTTTAGCGAACCTGATAAAGAGACAAAAAATTCATCATTGGACAGCAACCACCCTGCCACAAATGGCACCTAGTTTCTGTCGCAAATTTGTTATGCCTTAAAACGCGAACATGAACCACAAACAAGCTTTCTGTCCACCCACAGTCGCAGTTCAATGGGACACGACATGAAAAACAATTATCTTCTTTTCTGCTGAAAACCCGCTCAATCATCGCTTTCGACACTCGAATGAACGGAAAACGACAGACTTGTGTGTTTTTTCATCGAAATCCAACACTGTCTCGCCCCGTTCAAGGCCAGATTTTGTTTATTTTCACTGCTCCCCGATGCCACACATTGACTTCCCCTCTCCTATCATTTTTTTGTGCAAATTGCCAAATTACCCCAAAACTACAACGAGCGAAGAACGGCAAGAATATACAGGAATCCCTCAAATAGGCTATCGCAATTCGCGATATTCTGTACAGAAATTTAGCTAAATTGGTTGGAATACAACTTCAAATAGTAGTGCTAGGGCCGCAGATAACCTATTTAAAGTGATACAGCATCAAACGTATTTCTATTCTGTAGTTGATTTTCGCCATTCTATCGCATTTCAATGGCTGTGCAAACGGCAACATTGAACGAGTCACGTGAAGGGATAGCGAAAGAGAAGCACCGAAAATTGTTCCACGACAAGTATACAAACCCATTGTGCAGTGCCATTTATTAATGGGGCGCAAGGGGAGTTATGCTCCATCCTTCGCATTTTCCTCGGTAACCGTTTTCCAATCTTATTTACATTTCACTCCACAGCACTATCCCAACCAATGTTGGATAACATCAAACAAAACAAAGAACAGCAGTTGAAAACAAAAGGAACTTTCTTCCCACCCGGCGGAAAGCGGAACGATTGGGGTGGAAGACCACTCGTGGATAATCTGCTGAAAAGCGCACGGAACATTAAAGAAAGTGAAGAAATACTAGCAACCTTCACTCCGCAAAAGTTATGTAATTTTCTATTGGAGAGGAAATGTGTTTTGTCCGTCGTGTGCTCGGAACTTGGCGCTTTCCGGGGAACCGTGTAGCTTGGTTTGACCCGTGAGCGATGCAACCCAAGGATGAACGAACTATAGCGGTTGGGGTAAGATTGGTGGTGCACCCAAAATGAAAACGCAAGATTGTCTTGTGATTTTCCAAGATTTTAGTTCCTTCTTCAATGTGCTTTGAAATAATTCGTGACAGTTTGGTGGTGTTTTGGAGTACGTGATGACTCATAAAAGAAAACACAAACAACCGACTCTCGCCAAAAAGATCCGAACCCAGGCCTACTGCGTGTTGGTTCTATTTGGTAACCCGTCAACCGTATGGGCAAGTGGACAACCATTGAATAAATATCCTAGGGTTGCTTCAGTCGTCGAGATTCTTCACGCTTGGTTGTGCAGCCAGTCACTTGCACATAGGCTTC
>JASCZW010016805.1:0-18053 GCA_034211315.2 Aedes japonicus | reverse complement strand
ACATTTTTGATTATATAGAGGATCACATGGGTATACAATAATACAATAGTGTCCAATGTCTGTTGCCTTCTTACGGACAGCTTGGATTTCCGGGATCATCTCAGTTTATGTCACAATGTGGGCTTCAAATGGTGAGTTGACAACTTGGCAGGAGGGTGCGACCGACCTCCGGTCCTCACAAGTTCCTCGCCTCCGCCTCCACGAGGTCATATGATCACCGAAGACTGCCAGCTGAAACTGATGGAGACGCTGGTTGGCGTAGCCACAGGCAATGTTGTCAATCCGACAATAGCGAAGTGAGGGGGTGCGGTAAATCATATCATAATTTTCCATTCTCATATCTTCCAGGTCTTCAGGTCATCAGGTATTATAAAATAATTTTAAAATTTAAAATTCAATTTTTTCTTAAGTCATACATTGTCTAAGTTTTCTGGGAGTTTGTCTACAATTGCAACAAAACAGCAGTCAGCACAGATGTAATTTTCACTTTATATTATAATATCCTTTGACTATATATATTATCACATAGGACATTGTTTATTCATAAACATTATCAATCTTCTTTATCATCATCATTATCATTTTGATCATTACTGGTGTTTTCAGGATTTATATTTTAACATATTTTTTTTTTATAATTTCACCTAATAGGTTATATATACTTTTAATTATTATGTCTTATATGTCCAATTATCATCATGATTTAGAAGCATCTAGTGCCTTGAATAAAAAGAAAGCTGCAACGGAATCTATGGTAGGTTTTTGCACTTATTACCTAATGTATTTTTCAATTCCAGTTTGCAAATAGACCTTTTCCAAATCTGTGCTGTGCCATTCGGATTGTGTCTGATGTTACAGTTCTATTTTTTTCAGTACCGTATCATTACTCACAATACCATTATATTTGATGATATTGTTTTATTGTTTTTACTTCATAGATGATTTAAAAATTGCTTTTTGTTGTTTTACGTCCATTTGTCTTTAACTCCTCAAATCAAGATTTTGGGAAATTGCTGCTATCGCTGAAAACGAACGGAAACATTCTTAAGCGCGAAAACAGAGAACTCTCCACTTTAACACTTTACAACATTTCTTATATTTCAGGATCCACCCAAAGAGATCATATATAATAAATACCGAATGATTGCAGTATTTTTCATTTACATAAATATATACACTATTATATAAATATTTCATGGGAATGGGAGGGACCATCAGGGCACCCGATTGAAGCACTCTGGATGGGGAGAGTGGAAATGCCAACTCCCATTGCTAACAGTTTGTGGAATAGAGGGCGGGTCTTCTCCCCGCCCATTGGGGCATCTCATGTTAGATAGTCACGCTCTTTTGACCAATTGTTCAATCTTGTTGTTGGAAGGAGATCTTTATATCCCTGTGGATACGTATAGGTGATGTTGCTTATCGATCCACCCAACCCCTTTTTGGCCTCTTCATACATATGGCATGATTAGGATAATCAGTAGTTATTAAAGCTTGATCAAGTCTAACAGCGAGGAGAGCTCACTGCTGTCGGACTTAGTTTCCGTGCTACAATGGGTGGTAGTACATATCATATCATACATCTCAGTTTATGTCATAATGTTTTTTTGTACATTTTGGAAATATTCACTGAATATTATTGAATATGTTACTACTGAAGATCTTAAGTTCTGAACTCAATGACAGTTTGAATGACCTGGAAACATCACAATGTTTGTTGATCTTCCCAAATGGTTTATTCAAAATATTTAAATACATATCGTCACCTTGCATACGTTATAAACCTCCTGTTTTAACTGAAGATCTGAATTTCTTAACTCAAATACGTTTTAGAATAACCTAGAACATCTCAGAAAGAAACAAAAATATCTGGTGTTCATTAAGAAGAATGTAATAATACGTAAATCCCATATTGCCAAACGCCGCTTAACACTATTAATAAGTCATTATATTTTTCTTCCTGAACTTCTTCATATTCAGGATGTTCTAGGTCGTAAAGTAGGCTTTAAACTCATTTTTTATATTCTCAGATAATAAAATTGGTTTAGAACAAATTTTTCAAAGACAGTGTACATTTTTATTACGTCTGTGATTTTCTTTAGCCATTTTCGTTTCGGTTTCATATATGACCCCTTAGGACTGAAGGGACTTATGTTCTCTTGAAGATAAGGTTTAACATTTATGCATTTTTTATAGTTTTGGCTCAATATAAAAAATGTTCTTCATTTAAATTGATGCGCAGAAATATTTCCGATCCATTGCTCAGTGGACAAAAAACAAAACCCCCAAAATCCCATTAACTTAGACGGCGCAAGGTAATAGTCTTTAAAAAGAGTTTATCTTATGGGAAACAATGCAGTCAAACGAATAGCACTGGTCTCATTAAGGGTTGAGTAGGTGTAGTAAGTGTCCAATTTTGCCCGTTTCTCCCCACATTTTTGATGCAAACTAGCAGTTATTGCAATTTTTACCCAAACATCCAACTCTGTGCTACACAAAGTGCACAGTAAACTTGCAGAAAAAGCTGGAAAACTGAATAGAACTAATTTTACTTTGATTGAATGCCAGGAAATGGTACATTTCACCCGATTTTCACTACTCATACTATGCATAAACTCATATACCATGCGGTTCTGAAGACTCGCTCCAGTAATATTACTCTTACTTGCACTGTTCTTATGTTAAAACGTCCGGAAAACTGATGGTGATGGTCTCGTTCAGCGTTGATCTCAAGAAATGCATTGGTGCAACATTATCACACAATTCAAATTTGAACAAAGACGCTACCAAGGTATCTGAAGAAAACACAGAACTATGTTTTGATTTAGAGAATTGTTATAAACTTTATGAAGGCAGCGCTTCTTGCTCTTTATGATATTTCACTTAAAAATGGCTTTAGCCATTGATTATGTAGACATTTCTTAAGAAAAGATACAGATTTTATGGGAGGAATTATATCTGTGTTTTATATGATGCATAAAAAATGCAGTTCTTTGGTTAATACTTTAATAAAACTTATAAATAAAATAAAACATGAATCTTATAATCAATTGTGCATGACAACTGCAATTGCTTCATACTGATTGGATGTAAAGATTCTTTATTCGTGTATAAAAATATTGGAAAAAATGAAAACAAGTGTTGTTACTGGAATTTACTTCATGGCATGAAAAATTGAGTATTATATTAGTTTCATGTAAACTTAGATGCATCTAATAAGTCCTAATATGGCATTTTTTTTATAAGTGTGCAGTTCGGTGATGGAACGTCGAAATATCTAGAAACAAAGCAATTGAAATACGACGAAAATAGTGGGCAGTTACAAAGGCACCATACCTGGGAGAAAGAGCATTCACCGCATACAGAAAAAAATAATTAATTTTAACAAGCGTGTAAGAATATCCTTTCGTTAAAATCCAAGCTAAAAGGAGGCGTAAACAACGAAATTGTTTGCAAAGTTTTCATGCGCCATACAACAATATTGGCAATCTTTCATACAACTGCCTGAATTCAGGCGTTATCTGGCTTAAATTTACATAAAATATCCCATTATGTTCTAGCAAATCTAGCATTCCCTTTATGTGCATAAGATTACGCAGAAAATTCAATGTTTCTTTTTATGTGTGCAGGAATGGATGAACGGTAACATGTTCCATCTACAAAAATAGTGGCTGGATTACTACAGCTATTTCGCAATCACGCTGGTGAGCGTCATCTACAAATTTCAAATGCTGCGCACCAAAATTTGTAGAAATGCAGAAAATATACCGTGCTCACTCAGACTCACACAGTTCATCGATTTCAAATCATGTTACGTCACCATCGATCAAGATTGTGATTACACGCATTTTTGAGAGGTAAGTTGAATTCATTCATCTTGGCTTATTGGTAACCGACGATAATGACACCTGCAGAAGAGTTACTAAGACGCATTATTACTGGATACCATACCATCTTTGGACAACAAAGGCCAATACGATTAAACAGAGTTCGCCATTTTAAAAAGTTGACCATGTTCAAGACGTTGATTCTAGCGATAATTCTCGACGATCACAACACAAGGACTTTGCTCGCGGAGGACCAACGGAAGGTGTCGCGTACATTCTACGGTGTAGTGCAGGTGGAAAACTAAGATGGGTTAAGCAGGTTGTAAGGATACAACCCGAGTAAGACATATTCATGATTTAATGTTAAGTAAGCTTCTATATAATAATTCTAGTCATACAGAAGTAATTTCAACTACTTTAAAACTTGTGTGTTGCTTGGGAATGACAACTCGGTGTAAGTGGTTATAACGAACCACAAAAATGCAAGAAAAAGCGGGAAACGAGACATGGCAAAGGGATTTAGTGAAATCAGTGATTCAAAGAATGAAACAAGGATTTTTTTCAGTATTTTTCCAGTATTTTTTTTTTTTCGATAAAAAAAACTGACTCAAAACTGACTTTTAATGTTCATCAGATCATTCGACAGTCATGCAATGGAACTCCACTAATTTTATTTTTAATTTTACTATGGTAGATATTTCTATTTAAAACCTAATTGATATTATCAAACATTTAACCTTTGTCCTTTGTGACCACCATTTAAGATTTACCTAAACAAGCTTTGCAAGATTGAATGGCTTAGGAAAAAACTACTATCGCTGTTCTTTACATCTTGTTACCACCAGATTATTCTCAGTTATGATTTCAAAAGACCCATAAAAGATAAACATTTTTCTAAGGCCAATTTTTCTGTCTTTTGAACACACAACGTTCAGCTTATCCCGACTGAACTTTGTTACTGCAGACAAGTATCAACGCCGCCAACAGTGGCTACAGTATCGATTAATCATGCAACGCCATGGACCGGAGGGCATTTTTATCAACTCGATCTAATCTCGATGTGAGACCAGATCCAATCCGGTCCCTCTCGCTTCCCTCCCTCCCTCTCACATCACACACACATACACACATGCTTTGCATATGTCCAGCGGACATTGGCAGCGCGTAAATTATTTATTTGGTTCACTCGATCTCACCCGTGGTGTTTGCACTTTGTGTTCCACCGGCGTGTGACACCTGTGAGTGAGCTGCGTTTGGTAAGTCTCCACAACACCGAACAAAGGTGAAGGAAATGGCCTTAGTCGCACAGATTCAGATGCAAAGGCGTTCTTTTCAACGCGGCATCTTGGGGAAGTCAAAACCAGCAGCAACGGGTGACAACCACCACAGCTGATTGCACCACCCTAAAGGAGACTGCGAGCGGCCCGTTGTCGGATTAGAGCATTAATTGGAGGACATGAAGTCATTGATCGTGATGCAAACATGCAGGGCAGCTTTTCGGAGTGCTCGAATCATGCAATCTAGAGCTATTAATATTAACTCGTTAAGTCGTTGGTGACAACAAAGGCGCAAATTGATCACAGTTGTGGGCTGCTGCTGGACTTGGAAATAGACAAGATATATCGGAAGCATTCCACAATTCCACATGCTCGTTATGTAATTGAAGCAATGCAATCAACGCGTTTGCCATTATGCATTCCCCGATAAAATCAATTATGACTAAACCCCTCCGCCTGGAAAACATTGCACCATTAACTATAGTTATAACGGCCATTGCTTCATATACCCGCAGAGGACACATTCACCATATGTAAGAGCAATAACCTTTTCATTGGTTGGGAATCAATCCCGCTCATTACTCACAGACGAATCGCATAAAACTGATCATCAACAACGTCAAAACTCACTCACAGTGCCAGCAACTTCAGGAGAACCTGCGACCCCTAAAGCCACAAACGATCAGAACTACCATGCTGACCATGTTGTTAGCTAACAAGCCGTTTTTTTTTCTTCAGCGGTTTGTTTCAATCTCAGCCCTAACAGCCAGGCTAAACGGCCCTAGGACTAGGTAGGTAGGTACATGTTCCAATAATGATGAAGCTCGTGTTTGCGCTGACCGACTCATAAACACTTCATCGTGTAGCTTCCATCCACCCGCACCAGCCGGCGAGCGAGTGCCTTGGAACTGGAAGTTGAACTTGCAGAGGTCGGAAATATAGCACCAAGATTCGCGGGAATTTGATAAAGACATTTTCCACACCGCAGAACGAAGCTGTGGGCTTGAGAAAACTGCCCTTTGATTTATGAATATTAGAATCGGAGAGGTTTGCAGTTCTTTGTCCCGAAAGTGTGCAGCATTCGGCGAACCGAGGGCTGGGAAGTGCAATGAACGATTGAAGAACATGATTTTTGATATCCGCTTGTTTATTTATGGTGATTGTTTCGTACAGGGTAACATGCAATTGGACAAAGTGAGAGAAGAAGTACTTCCCACGGCTCTACAAGTTCAGTCAAATGACACTGGAATGCAGTGCATGTTTTGTTTTTTTTAAACGCCTCTTAGAATTTTGAAGCCCGGAATTTGAATAGCGAAGTATTAAGTAGTATTAGTATGTAAGTTCGACAACCTGCGATCTATGTTTGGCCTGCTGTCTCTGAAGATCATGCTTAGTAGTTATTTCGCGTTTTATTAAGCTTTATGTAGATGCTTTAGAATTTGAAAACATTTACCTATGTTCAACGTAACTTCGAGTGATGTAGAAGGAGATGTTCGCTCATCACCATGAGGCACCGAGAGTGAACAACAATGTTTTTGGCTAGAATTAAAGATATGAAGAGAAAGTTTTGATAGTTCCGCTAGTGTGCGTCAGGCTTGGAAATTTAACAGATGTTTTATGAAAATTGAGCGAAAAGGGCATGTGTACAGTGGTACTCGAACCAACGACATTTTTGCCTAACATCCCACTGCGGGGTAGGTCGAAGGTCTGTACACATGCCCTTTTCGCTCAACTTTTCACTATAATACATCTGTTATATTTCCAAGCCTGCCGCACACTAGCGGAACTATCAAAACTTTCTCTCATATCTTTAATTCTAGCCAAAAACATTGTTGTTCACTCTGGTGCCTCATGGTGATGAGCGAACATCTCCTTCTACATCATAATCGTTACTCCTCGCACGGAGAATATATAACATAACAATTAATGTATGTAACTTCGAGGTTAGAGTTCGAGGTAATTTGCTGTCCAAGAAAACTGGTTGTCGTGGTGTTCTACGAGATCAGGAAGCAGAGCTGGTGGGTGAGCGGATCGGAGGTCTATACCGTTTGAAGCAATTTCCGGAACGAGCCATGGTAACAACTGTTAAGCATCCTGAACTATGCGAACATTTGTGGCATCGTAGATTGGGACACCGTGACTCGGATGTGATTATGAAGATAATGCGAAATGGTTTGGGGTTTGGCCTAAACGTGCAAAAGAGTTATGTAGAATGCGTTTGTGGAGTTTACATGGAAGGGAAGATGAGTCGAAATTCCTTCCGAAGAAGTCGGAAAGTCGTCAACAGTTGGAGATCTGGTCCATTCGGACGTGGTGGTCTGATGGAGGTCACGACACCCAGTGGCAATAGATTCTATATGACCAGGGTGGACGATATCAGTGGCTATACTGTAGTACTTTTGTTGACGACGAAAGCTGAAGTGGATTCCAAGGTAAGGGAATGTTGGAGTATGATGAAAAGTTAGTAAGGGCGCTCTCCTCGTATAATGGATGGAACGCATGGATGGAAGCGGAGAATAGTCCAGTTCGTCGTTCTGACTGAGAAAGGAATTGCGTTGCAGCAAACTGCATCGTATTCGCCACAGCAGAATGGCAAAGCGGAGAGGAAAAATCTGTACGAGGTCAAAATGGTGAAATGCCTGCTTTTGGAAGCGGGTCTAAGCAAGAAGTACTGGGGTAAGGTATTGTGTATGGCGAACTACCTACAAAATCCTCTACCTTTTTCTGTTCTTGAGAAGACGCCGTGTGAGCTGTGGTATAACAAGAAGCCGTCGTTCATCCACCTGCGGAAAAACGGAGGAATTTGGATCCAAAGGTAGTGATGCTCGTTTTTGTTGGAATCGCAGGAGGTAGAAAGGCATACCGTTTTCTTAATCCAGCGAATGACATGTTTCTCAACAGTCAGAAGTTCATCGAATTGAATGGAGTGAAGGAGCCTCTTCTGAATCTGGAGAAGTTTCTGGAGGAAGTCCCTATTGAGTCCGAAGTTGGAAGTACAGAAGACATCGTCATATAGCAAGGAAAAAACAAGGTTGAAGAGATTGAAGGACTCGAATCTGTTGACAGTGATTGCGCGGTCAAATCTAGACTAACATTTGAAAAGGGCGGTTTTCCAAAATCACGAAAACGAGAAAACTGGAGGGAAAGATTGGAAAACGAAAATCAAATCCTATTTTACATAGAAAGCTACAATGAACCATTTATTATGCTGACATCTTGTATAATAATGCAGTGCTTAACCTTTTCACACAATATATGCAGAAATATATTTTATTGAGCTGAAAATTTATAAAAAAAACAAGATACGCTCTGTTTATTTTCAGAGTGTTATCACGCCTTAGGTGTTTCGCCTGTTAAACTGCCAGCACTGAAAATACGCCGTTACGCCTCCATCAAACAAAAGCGATATGATCGTCGCGGGTGTGAAGTGAAATATTTGGACTAACCGTTAGGAGGTAGAACTACGGAACATTTTTGAGTGTTGAATCCGTATAGCGTGCCGCACCTTATTCTTCGCATCCTGTATTTAATTCATGCAAGATTGTTGGTCAGGATTAGTTACCAGGTGCGCAGAATAAAGTGCGGTCAAGGTACATACTTACTATACTATTTCTACCCACTGAGACAAAAATTTAATCATTTAATCATCAAAATGTTCACCGGCTACGTTACGGATGGAGCAATCAAGAGGAGATTCTTCAATACGAGCACACTTGCATACTGTAAACAGTTACTTACTTCATACATTCTCGGCACTTTTTGGCATTTTCCAATTAGAATTTGTTTTCTTCAATCTGGATGAAACGTTATCCTTAGCAACCCATCAACGGCGTAACAACAATCAATCGAAATCAACATCATTATGTCCACGGCGTTATTCCAATTTGACATTTTAATGGGCGAAAACATGCGGCGAAATTACTTCTGCTTAGTGATTAGGGCGTCATGGTTATTTTCAAGTTTTGATAAAAAAAAAGTTATATTAACGCATAAAATCCGTAAATATATACTTCAAGCTCAAGTCGAAATAGGTATAAAAAGAATAGTGTTTGCTTGAAATATTTAACTATTTGCAAGGATTTGAAGCTAACTGAAAAAAAGTGGCGGAACAGCAAAATTACTAGAGCACTGTGTGATCTGGAAGAACGCCATATATTATTTATCTTGTTTGAGAGGGTGCCTAATTGATTTTAATGTCCTTGTCAAGGTAAATGAGATGTTCTAAAATTGTTCAATCAAAATATAATACAATATGATTTGTTTACATTTTGGCTCATCCGCCCTTTTCAAATGTTAATCAAGAAATAAGAAGCTGGCGAAGAAGATCTAGAAGTCTAATAGTATGAGGTTATATCAGAAGAAGTCTTGTTGTTTCACGGATTTCCAAATGATGAAGTTGCAAGGCGATTGGAGATGGTAACGAAGAGTATAACTCCACAGATCTTGATTGAGGAACTTTTCGAGACAGGTATTCTTCTTACAGGTGAGGAGATAAAGTCAAGGACGCTCAACGAAACTATGAACCTTGAAAAGAGTGCTGAGTGGTGGAATGCTATGGTCGAGGAGCTAAAGTCGTATGAAATTAACGGTACATGGGATTTGGTAAACCCTCCTGCTGGGCGGAAGCCAGTGGGATGCAAGTTGGTCTATAAGGTGAAACGGAATGCTGCAGGAGAGGTAGTTAAGTTCAAGGCTCGTTAGTGGTGCGATGTTTTTGTTAAAAGTATGGCCAGGACTATGATGAGGTCTTTGCACCTGCCATCAAGCAAACAACTTTGAGGGCATTACTAGCCATCGCCTCCAAACTTGTTTGAAACACTATGACGTGAATACAGCTTATCTGTACGGAAAGCTGGAGAAAGATCTCTATATGCGTAAACCTACCAGCTTCGAGAAAGGAGACAGGGAGAATCAGATCTTTAGGCTGAGGAAGAGCATTTACGGGTTGAAGTAGTCAGCTAGTTACTGGAATCATCGTTTGCATACCGTTCTTGAGGGTCTGAATTTTAAACAGAGCCGAGCTGATCCGTGTCTTAACATCAAAGCGGTCAATGGGAAGCGTATTTACGTACTGATCTACGTCGATGACATTTTCATCGCCTGTAAATATGAGGACGATATAGGAAATAGTCTACTCTTCATTGAGTAAGGAGTTCAAGATGACCAACCTAGGAGATGCGAATTATTTTCTGGGCATGGAAATCACGAAGCAAAGTGGCAAGTACGGGATTTCGTTGCAAAGTTACATCGAGCGAACAAACGACAGATTCAGTCTGGGTGACGCTAAGAGTTCTAAAAGCCCGATGAAGAATGGACCAGGGATGATAATCGCCAAATTGCGTCAAACCACCAATATCGGAGTCTTTTGGGAGCGTTGTTGTTCATCGCCGACTGCGCGAGACAGGACATCGCTGCTAGCATATATATCTTGGTAGGGTGCGGATGCGCTCCAACGGAAGCTGATTGGGTAGCAGCAAAGCGTGATGTATGCTACCTAAAAGGCACAGAGGAATATCGGTTAGTTTGGCGATTCTGAAGGCATGCTAACAGGATACTCAGACGCTGATTCGACGGGTGACTTGAAAACTCGCAGGTCTACAACCGACATCGTGTACATGTACGCAGGAGGAGCAATTTCCTGGATAAGCTGTCGGTAGAATTTCGTAACATTATTGTCCATGGAATCGGAGTACTTGGCGTTGAGCTAGGCAGAGGCAGTTTGACTTCTGAATTTGTTCTTGGATTCCGGTGAACAGTCGTTTAAAAGTCATCCCGTGGGAAGATAACCAAAGCTGCATCAAGTTTGTTGCTTTGGGATGGTCAACCAAACATTCACGACATATTGAAACTCGTTAGTGTTACATGAAGGAACTATGCTATTCAAAAGTATTGAACCGGCAATATTGTCCAACAGAAGAGATTGTTGCGGATATACTTACCAAGGCGCTGGCTCAGATCAAGCTTCGGAAGTTCTCTCCCATACTCGGACTGTCCGGCCGAGATCGTTGAAGAGGAGTATTGGACGGAGCAATAATCGAGATGCCCCAACTCAGTAGTGTCGTGCTGTCGAATGAAGCAAAAACGTCTACGGTCAGCACCGCTTGCTTTGTAGTTTTCACGTTTCATCCCCAGGACTCAAACGGCTGACAATAATGGCGAAGCCGAAAACTTGGTGCTGCGTGTGGTGCTTATTTGGCAGCTCGGTTTTCTTCTAGGCTATATGTAACAAACACAATATTCGCGGCGGAAGTTGTCGTGTTCTGTCGTTAATTTTATTGGAGAGAAAAAAACATCCGTATTGTACTTAGTGTAGTGGTTATAGCAACGATAGTATGTCTTTTTTATTATTTATTAGCCAGGTATTATAATGTTTTATATAAATTACTGATACTAGTAGTTTGGTAGAAGAAATATTGTTACCTTACCAATTCATAGTGAACCGAGCTTAAAATGTTAAAATCGTCACTAGCGCCACTCTAAAAGTGGCAGGTATCAAGATCTAACGCCTTTTTCAGTCCTCCGGTTTATCGTCTTTCGTAAATATATCATTCACGTGTAAACATCGTTCTGAATAACGAGTTTTTTATTATCGTTCATTCAAATCCTCGTGATTACTTATTCCACTATAAGAACGCCCCAGAATCAACGGGATCTTTGCATGTAGCTTCACCACGCTTGTACCGCTTGGCCAGCACAGATGTACTAAGTCAGGCCTTATCTAGTTCATAAGAATTTCACTAAGCTTAAAAAAAACACGGACATACCATGGACACTCAATGAGTTATAGTAAATCAGAACTCAATCTGGAAAATCTTCATAATTATCTACTGCAGGAATGATTCCTTGTGATAAGGTGTTATTCGTTTAGGACAATTGTGTTGCAATTTCCGATTAGAATGAACCAAAATGTAAACAAACGCAATGCATAATGATTACCACTAAATAATAAGTATTGAACTTTTTGTCCTGATAATTTTATTCATAAAATATTGTTTACGCAGAAAATGTAATGTTATTTTGTTATCGCAACAATCAACTGTGTAATTTATGCCATGTTGATTCTTGATAAAGTGAAAGGAGTAATTTAAATAAAAACATATACTTTGCGTAAAGTAGAAGGCGATACTGACAAAATAATAATAATAATAATAATAAAGGCGTTAAGGGGAAATCTAAATCTATGAAAATGTCAAAAATAGTATTCGCCTTCATAGGAATAGTATTCGCCGCATAGGAAATGACTTTTCATCAGTATTATATATGAATCAGAAGCTAGCTTTGTCCTCTGACTGTTCACTAAATTGTATTTTAATTTATACTTTCTTTTTGTAAATAAAGATTTCAAATTTTTCTTGATATATTAAAATCATCATTCCCTTTTGAATACATTCCACATGTTTGCCGTGATCGCGAATTGCTCCGGCCTGGCAAACCAGCCCAGGAGGCTGAAAGCCACTATAATAAAGACATAACAAAAAAAAAAAACAAAAAAAATGGCTTCGCGTTTTAAATCGTATGACAGAAAAATCAGTCATCGAATTTTATGTCAGCAATAGTAGTTTTGCACGTGTAACAAAGTGTTCCGAAAGAAAGTACCAAAATTTTCACGGTGTCGACTTGCCAATCCCAGTTAAAGGTATTTTCCTTTGGAATCCGATATAATTAAATCATATGTATCTTGGTAACGGATTGACGTACAAATAAGTTTAATAGATCAAAACAAAGGTAATTTACTGTACTTATACTTATGTACTTATATAAATACAAATCATTTCTCTTTGTCTCTAATCAAAATTGGCAGTTTCTTCTTTATTCCTCCCATCATAGGCTGCACACCTCCGGAGTCAACTTCCTTGGCTCATTTGGTCCACATTTTTGTCATCTGAGTCGCGTCCCGAGCCGTTTTTCACTTTTCTTAAGCTTCTCTATTGCCCAAAATGTCTCGATGGGCCGGAACTGCGGGCAGTAGGGTGGATTTATGTTTGTATTGATGAGATCTACGTTAGAATCGCGGTACCACTGTATGACTTCCCGGCTGTTGAAGAAATTTTCCAAATCTGGCCAAAACTTCACGGGACCTTTATGAGCTTTAATGAAAGGTAGTACGCGGTTTTTGAGGCATTCTTCCTTGTACAGCTTCGAGTCTATCGTCTTATTTGTCACGAACACTTTGGTCTTTGCTCCGCAGCTGCATATCCCTTGCCAAATCATCAGTATTTTTGGCAAATTGCTCCATAAAATCAAACTTTCGCAAGGAACATCTCCTCGTGCCGTCGCCATGTAGAATTTTTGGCCAGGAAGCTAGAGGAAGGCCGAAATCCATTTTGACGCAGGTTTCATCGTCGATAAGCAGGCATCCTTGGTACTTCGTAAAAACCTGCTGGTACAATTTTCGAGCTCGAATTTTGGTGACGAAACTTTGCTTCAACGTTCTGTTTGGTTGCTTGCTGGCTCGATACGAACAATATCCTACTCGCAAACGAATTCTTCGAACGGCAGCAGCGTATTTTTGTGCGATTTCATTATCTGAGGGTTTCGGGGTTGCTCTGACGGTTTTCAACACCTTCTGGTTCAGCTTGCTGTCATATGTTCTACTACGACGCTTACCTTGAGGCACTCGATCCACGCTGTTTTGCTCCCTGAAACGTTTGAATTGATTTGTCGATTTTCAACGGTTTTGCGATTTTTACTGCGGACCACGTTGAATTATCAACGTGGGTGTGCACCATTTTTTCTCTCCTCTCGGCTTCCATCTGGAATAACTTTTGACTCACTGCACGAAACACCGTGAAATTTATACCACAGAAAGTAAACAAGAATCGTGAAAGAATTCTTGCAGCTGTCACTTTCCATGCCGCTGCAACACAATAACTGTACATTAACTCATAAATGAGTAACTTTACTTTCGGCGAAAATTAATAAAAAATGACTCAAAACTGAGTAAAATTGATGACCGTGTTCGCAATTAATGCTCGAACTTGAGTGCCGATGCTCAAACCCTCGTGCTCTTGTTTCTCAAGTGTTTGACGGGTAGAGTACACATGAGGTTGACGAAGAACCCACGCCACAGTGGGAAATCGCTGATCATCAAGCTAAAATACGAAATTGACGTTGGCGTCTTCTTCATATTTTTCCTTTAATAGAGAACTATTCAAATGTTTAAATGCAAATTATTGAAGTGATTGAACTGAATTTGAGTACTCCGCGATGTTTTAAAATATGTCACCTCTGTGTTTTTTTTTGTGATTTCTGAATAAAATTACAAAAATTACAAAATTTACAGGAGCTTCACCATTGGCTTGAAGCCAAAATGGTGTCAATCAGAAAGTTTCTTGAAATGAAGTATACACGGAAACAAATCCGTTTCTGTTTTCATGAATAATAGACATGAAACGAACTCTCATCTAATTTTAAGTATTCATAAATCTTATTAGTTGTTTCATTTTTCAAATGACAGATGCGATTTAAGAACTTAGAAAGACTAATGTACTAATAACTCGTGACTTCCTCAGTGTCGTGTACTTATAAGTCGAGTTATTAGTACACGAAACTGAAAAAAACTGCACATTATAGATGACTTACGCGTATCTGTCAAGATAAGCAATAAAGGTAGTTGGAATTAAATGGAAAAAAACTATTTTTTCTACTCATTTCTAGTTACAGGTATTCCACTAAATAGCTCACAATTTCTAGGATTCAGTTTCATGTCGTCGGCATAAATAAGCACTTTTGTTGTTTTCAAAATGAAGGAAATGTCGTTAACGTATAGAATGAATAATAGAGGGCCAACATGCGAGCCTCGTGGAACTCCTGAAGTGACTTGAATGAGATGGGTTTTTTTTTCTTTCAATCCAATCAAATGCTTTTCTAGAGTCTGCGTAAAGAGCTTCTACGTGGTTGCCATTTTCCATTGCAATCAATGAAAAGTTATTGAATTCTTATAGGTTTGTGGCAGTTGAGCGACCTTTATAGGACCCGTGTTGCATATTTGATATATTTGAAATATTCTATTCTTCATCAAAATGAATAATTTTTCATCGATTATTGCTTAGCCGGCGTCGGTGGTGCAGTGGTAAGCGTGACTGCTACTTGGAACCCCAGTGGGTCTGAGTTCAATCCCAGTCGACGTCGGTGGTTTTTCTGAGGCGAAAAAAATTGGTCACGTCTTCCTTCGCAAGGGAAGTAAAGCCGTTGGTCCCGGCTCATATTTATGAGTCAATAGGTAGGGTCCAGGTGGTAGAGTCGTCTTCCTGGCGTCGGTTATTGTCACCATGTAAGGAAATAGGCCGACGGAAAAAAAATGATTATTGCTTCGAATAGCTTAGGAATGCGAGAGATGATGGCAATACCACGGTTTTTCCATATTTTCGGGAATATTCCAGTTTCAAGCGATATGTTGAAGAACCAAAACAACGGAGTTGTAAGTTCCATAGCTAGGTTCTTCAGAAATACAAGGGAAATATCGTCAGGTCCGGCACCTTTCAAGGCATCTAGATTTTCAAGGACATGCAGGATGTCGTGTACCGTGACTCTATTAACACCAATATCACAAGAAAAATCCGAGATAAATTCAAAAAAATTCCGGTCTCGGTCATTTTCGGAAGACGTAGTATAAATTTCCTGGAAAAATGTTGCAAAAAGATTGCATATTTCTCCCGAATTGCTGCCAAAGCCTTCAACAACTAGCATGGATGATGGAACATTATCAGATTTCCAATTTGTTTTAACGTAATTGAAAAAAAATCCAAGGGCACGACAGTTAATTCAATAACAGTTTTAGAATTATACTCTTCGAATGCGATGTCGATGGTTTAGTTTAGTTGATTACAAAAGTCTAAATATTTCTCTAAATCTTCATTGCCGTTATTTTTTTTTAAATTTTGTGCGCCATTTGCTTGTGATTTTTTAAATTTTTCATTTGTCTGTTGTACCAGACTGGATATTTTGAATTGCCATGACGTCGTATTACCCTGATTGGAAATTATTCATAAATAGTTCTGAAAAGAACACTATAAAAGACATTTACAGCAATTTTAACATTTTGTTCTATTCTTAGTATAAGTTGACAGTTTACACTACTTAATCTGCGTTTAATATTTTCATTATTTGCTTTGTGAGAGAGTTGATCAATTCACATGCATAAACATTTTAATTTGCTACGATTTTGTTCGCATGTGTTACCTTCAGTTGTCAAATCCAGTTTGTTTAATAATTTTGAGTATTCACAACAAAAATATGAATTGTTTGAAAAACTGCCAAATGATTACATCTTGACTAAAATGAAAGATGTGATTTGAAGTGCACAGAATCGTTATTCATGATCATAGGAAAATCCAAGCAGCAATATGGCGATCTGCAAACATGACAAAGCAAGCTAAGGAAAAAAAAAAGTAATAACGTTGTGAAAAACACAACAGAACATTACACACGTGAATTTATGCGTGAAAATACAAACAAGAATATAATTAACCACCTTCTTATTTCTACAGATCCAATAGTAAACGTTCATTTTAAGAAGGAATAAAATAAGTGCAAGGAACTACCTGTAAAAGAAACATGTCTTATGAACCCAAAAACGATATTAATTCAAAAGAGAAAAGAGAGAAGAAGATTCCCAAGTGGCACACTACGGTGATTATTAGTTGTAGTAACTTGATTATGACTTAGCAAGTCATATTTATGCTATCTCAACCGAACGGCAACAAATGTGCTACAAGGGTTTATTTGATGATGATGATGACAAAGATGATGAAAATGAAGGGGAAAGTGAGGATTAGTTTTGTTTTACTTTTTATTGAATTAAATTTGTATTGATTTCTAATTTCCGATCGAAATGGAAAGATAAAAGTGGCAAAAATGGATCACCGTATAGTGCTGAGGATCACAAGCGGGTAGTTCAAGCTGTCAAGAGGAATCCCAACAGTTCAGTTCAAGACGTGACGAGGAAACTGAATCTAACCAAAATTTTCATGCAAGAGGCGAAAAAACGAGAAGGGCTACACACGTAAAAAGTCCAAAAGGCGCCTAATCGCGATGAACGGCAGGATACGGTAAGTAAAACACGTGCACGGAAGCTCTACACCCAGATGTTGACGAAACTACCTTGCCTCGTTATGGATGATGAGATGTATGTAAAAGCAGACTTCCGGTAGTTTTCGGGGCTCCAGTTTTTCACTGCTCATCATAAACTTGATGTCCCTGAAGACGTTAGGAAGCAGAAGATGTCAAAGGTTGCCACAAAATATACGATTTGGCAAGCAATTCGCTCGTGAGGAAAGCGAAGCACCCCATTCGTGACAACTGGAACGGTTAATGGGCAGGTGTACCTAAAGGAATGCCTCCAAAAGCGTCTTCTTCCTATTCTGAGGTCACCCAATGTTCCTACAATTTTCTGGCCGGATAATCCTCGTGCCATTACTCGAAAGAGGCACAGGTCTAGGGAGGTCAATTTCGTACCGAAGCATCTCAACACCCCGAACGCACCTGAACTGCGGCCAATTGAAAAGTACTGGGCCATCATGAAGCAGGCACTTTGGAAGCATCCTAAAGAAGTGAAATCGGAGGAAGACTTGAAGAAAAAAAGGATTGCCACGCAAAAAAAATGTTGGTCCAAACATTGTACAGGACCTTATGAGTAGTGCATTTTGATATGGAATTGAAATTGAATTGAATAAACACGGGAAAATATTCAAGAAATGTTTTTTTTTACTCCCTGAAAGCTTGAAGATGATTTGTAGCACGGGCGAATTTTGCCGAATATTTGTGTGTGTCGCAATTTGATTCCATACACCCTTTATTCGCGTATTTTTCCACTCTCATTACACTTCAAAGAATTCTGCATTTTTTTTATGAAATTGTTTTTAATTACTATTTGCTTCATCAATACGCCAGTTGCATAGCCTTACAAGCATTCACTTATCAAACGATTTCCATTTGCAAACCTAAAGCC
>JASCZW010016804.1:0-18056 GCA_034211315.2 Aedes japonicus | reverse complement strand
ACGACAGCGACGTCCGACAATGGCGATGTAGAAAGAGAGGTTAACAAAGTTTTTCACAACGCGAGTTGCGAGGATGACGATGATGATGATGCTGATTTGATCTTTTCATTTTCAATCAATGCCTGCCGGGATGGGTGATGGAGTAAGCCACTGTCAGCCGAGGCTTTGCGTTGTGGGGGCCTGATGTCAGTGGTTAACACACGATGTTGGCTCTTGTATCAGTCTTTTAAATGCACTGATCATCAAAAGTCACTGCTCAATTTGACGTATGAGGAGCTCGGTAAAAAAAATACACAACATTAACATTGATACTTCGATGTTTACAATAAATGATGGAGCTTGGCAAAGCACGTAATTTCGATGCAGAAGGATTCACTGAGTCAACGCTTTGTGGGAGTATTGCAATGTATCATCTATACTTTTTAGGTGTTAAGGTTAATTGTGAATTTGGCGATTCTGATCCAAACCCACAAGCCCCCTTCACACAGAGTATTGTAACACCTAAATTATGAACAAACTCCCTCTCTATATGTACGTGAAATATAAACAATTTTTGAATTTTGCGTATGCCTTCCAGTATTTTTGCTTTAATTGTTTGGTAATTAGAGAATTTTAATCGTTTTCTTATTGGTTTTCTTTGTTCAGCATCAAGCTTTTTGGCATTAGGCTGGTTCACCACCGGACGCGGTCGTACTTCCCCACCCTACATATCGTATTCTTCGTCACATGAGCCGAAACCAACAGCTTTGCTTCTCTTAGGTTGGCTATATTGGTTCATAAATGAACAAAAGATGCACTGCTGTGTAATTTTTTAATGTTCGACAACATCCTTCGGCAACATGTGGACTTCGTGATGCTGCCTCTAGTTTTGGGATTTTCTAATTTGCAAAAATACAAAAGTTGGGAGCATCACGAAAATCGTCCACCTTTTTAAACTTGCAATAATGCGTTTATTTATCGATAAATTGAAAAAAAAAATGTTTGCGACCAATCGATTGTAAACCTTTTCTTGCCATTGGTGGCATCACCCTGGAAACTTTTAACAGCCTAGTACAACTTCTTCGAAACGACGTATCTGATTTCGTGAACATAAAGGCAAACAAACGTAAAGTTCTCGAAACCCTCAGCACTTTCATATCGTACACTTGGACACCACCACAAAGAAAATATTGCTCTCCTCAACATGTTGGTGATGTCCTAGTTTCTATGAGGATGCTGGAAATTTTGAGAAATTTACGTTTCGAAACTATGTTCATACAGGAAAATAATGATTTTTTTAGGCTCGTTAAATTTACCCTCGATCAATTCCATTCCAAAGGAAGCGTGAACAACGAACTTGTTTACAATATTGCATACGCCAAACAACAATGTCATGCAATATTTCATAAACATCAGACGAACAGGTTCCAGTTAATCTACTCAGCTTAAGTCAGAATGCAATACCTCAATAATATCTGCTAAATCGAGCATTATTTAGATATGCATTAGATAACGCAGAAAAATACATGTTTCTTTCAAAATGTGTAGCAAAGCGAATTGTTTATCTATAAATGTGAATCGAAGTCAACCTCTGCTGTTGGGTTTTGTTGGTACAATTAGAGTTAGCAATAGGCAATTATACATGGCAATAAAACCCACTGATGATTAGAAAACGGAAATTGTAATAACATATTTCCTTATGTATCAATTGATCAACCTTGCGGTCGTACGCCTTAAGCATAATCCCTACAATTTTTTTTGCTAAAGTAAGTCCAAGTAAATTCGCCTGATGTTTCAAGGTGTTCTTGGCCAAACATAATCTTGGTATTCTTGGAATTGAGCAGTAAATGAAACGTCCCATACAGCTGTAAAGCTCAATTGAAGGTTTCTTCCAACAACAAATATTTATAACCTTTTTCTGCAGCTGTCACTAACCATATAACACGACACTATCCACTATTCATATCATTCTACATGGTAACTGACTGTTGATTTTTAATTAGTTCCCAGTGAG
This sequence comes from Aedes japonicus, assembly GCA_034211315.2. NCBI lineage: Eukaryota > Metazoa > Arthropoda > Insecta > Diptera > Culicidae > Aedes > Aedes japonicus. Next base: position 16,063 of record JASCZW010016804.1, on the reverse strand, counting down.
ATAGATTCGTGCCGAACCCAGTTGATTTAGTACTACAATTTTGCACCAGATAGTAGTAGTAGTGCTAAAAATGTATGAGATAGGATTCAAGTCTGAGCTAGTCGTAGTAGGTAAAAAGTTTTCTTTTGAACTCATATAATTAAATAAATTCTCAAAATTCAGTATTTGATGCCAATAGGTTTACCTAAATTGTATTTCTATAAGTTAAAGTGTGCATAAAGTCCATTCCCCAGTCATTTAAAAGTAACCCATATGAAGGAAAAGTGACGCCTAGTGGGATATAGCAGCTGCTCTAGTATAGAGCTACTTCATAGCTGATTTATTGCCCAGAGAAACTTCACCGAAAATCACGAACTGTCCCAACACTGACCGTTAAATCAAATTCCTATAATGTGTTTCTTCTAAGTCAAATCATTCAAAACCTCTGAGCCACAGAAATGCTCGAAATATTATAACTATTTTTAGAAATGTGATCCATGAACCCTTCTGCCAATTCAACTTTTTATTGAACATTCCGGTGATTTCTTGTGGAGGAACGCAAAAACGGCTTCCAGTAAAACTGAAAATCTGATAACCAAGTTTGGTAAAGGCCAACTTCAGACAAATTCCAGTACAAACATGTTACAAGATGAAAGATTGAGAAGGTATCCCTGTTTGATTCAAATTTGTTTTACGGATAAATTTGCACGTAAATATATGATCTGGCAAGACAAAGGTTTTCGTCACTGAGAAACTGATGAATTCGGAATGCCCCCAGAAGCGGATTCTGCCCGACATCCATTCACATAATGGACCGGCGACATTTTGGCCAGATTTTCATAAAATATGTTTCAGCTTGGAGGAAAGTCGTGTTTCATAAAACCGATCTACATCGGCATCAACGTAGGCGGCAAAACTGTTCACCGTGCTCACTCAGTTCTATGCCATTACAATTACAAAACAATAACGAGCCAATGCAAGTGAAAATAATATTATTTCGTGAAAACAAGCTTCAATGTTTGTATGTATATTTTGATCCTCTACAAATAACATGGATCATTCCAAAGCGAGTCGTTTTGAAATCGCTGTAACATGTTCAGAATACAATCTTACCAAATTTGCATAGCTTGAAGTTTTGAGCAATCTTTTGCATCTTCGTCTAGCTGGCTTTGATACTTTTTTCAACAAACCTTTGCTTAATCTCAACTCAGTATTCTGGCAATACTTTATTTATTATTTGTTTTCCTGCAGAAATAACAATAACTTAAATTAGAGAAGCAGATGTGATGGTATGATGATGGACCGGGACTCAAACCAAATGGTTGATCTACCTTGGTAAGCCATGCTCAGCAATGAGCCATCTGAGACCAAATATAGAAGCATACTTAACTCAAATTTAACTATTTTGTCACTAATATCCCTTAGCTTCTAATCCACTCAAGTCAGGAGTGTGGCGAGTGTGATTTGAGCATATGTAAACAAACACGTTCATCGAAAACTTTTCAACGGTTAAAAGTGCAAGTTTTGTAACTTACAACTCAGTCAGTTGAAGGCATGAGTATTTTGTCATATCTGTTATTCACGATAAATCAGTAGTCAAAGTGATTAAAATCATCAACAATAGTCCAAATATTTTGTAATTATAGACAAAACAAACAAAATTCAATTTTGAGTTAATTGCTGCTGAATGTTTCACACCCTTGTGGCACATAAACAGTTACAGGGTGGCCACACAATCTCAATTTATAGAAATCCGCATTTTTTCAATATTTTTACAATATTTCTGTCTATGTTTACGACTTCAAAAATGAGTTAATGATTTGGATTGATGGATATTTTTGAAGTTTTTGAGGAATTTGTTCAATCGAAAATTTTGACTTGTTTAAGCATAAACATCGAAGAAAAATAGTAAAGCATTCGAGTTTTCGAGTACAAAATGATGCACGTGCGTTGCGTGCATACTGTATTAAGGATTTCGCGATTTCAACGTCGTTGACAGTTCGTAGAAAATTCACTAAGTTACCAAACTTTTTTCAATTTGGTTCACCACCAGACACTTTTAGTTTATTTAAATACTCACTCCATCCTCGCATCTCCGTAATTTAGAACACAGGTAAACTGACATAGGTTTGAACACTCGGCCTTTCATCTCTCAACCGCACCGCCTGAAAATCCTACATATTGATCTCGAAATCCGATACATTCAAAAGAAAGAGCAGGTTGCTTTTCCTTTTGGTTGTTTTAGATTGTCAGATACAACCAGTAGTTTCTATGCAAATTGCGGAATTGAAGCAGAAAGTTATACGTACGTACTATCGAGGTATACCTGTACTGAAATTTGTCCAAACGATTTTCTTTTCTTTAGAATACAGCTAGCAATACACACTAGGCCAGAATGAAAAATAAGCAGGAATAAATTACTTTCTCTGCAAGATGCGACTTTAGAACAAAACTGTCTTGGCAAAGTTGAGCTCATAAATTAGGACTTTAATTTGACATCAGTTTCAGTTAGGTGGTCCTCTGGAATATATTGAAATAAAATTTTTATCCTCCCGTCATCTCTTGACTACCTACGACTGAGGATCTCTGCAGCAAAGCCACAAGCTTTAAATTTTAATAAGAAAAAACTTTGTCGAACATGATATTCCGTTATGTCAAGAAATGTGAAAGATAAAAAAATTATTTCAATATATTCAAGAACCACCCTAACTGAAACTGATGACAAATTAAAGCCTTAATTATAATACAACTTTTCCGAGAACATTTTTGTTCTAAAAGTCGCATCTTCATAGTGAAAATAATTTATTCCTGCTAATTTTTCATTCTGGCCCAGTGTGCAATGTCTTTGAAGACAGCGTTGGGCACAGCTGCCCAAAATTCTTCTTTCACTTTGTAAGGAACTGCAGCGCTCAGATAGTCTTTATCTACGAACGTTTCCAGACACAGCCCCAGACGCTATTTACCCATGTCCGTGAAATGAGTTACAACAACAGGGATATGCAGGAAGCTTCTTCAAAAAACCAAAGTCGGTGTAGAATGCAAATTCTCTCGCTTTCTTGATTTCCGATTTACAGGAAAAACCGATTTCCACATTAATGGCTGGCGGAAGATTGCTCCCCGTCAATTCTATTTTAATTAACGATTTTAGACGCTCGCACTTAACAATTTTCTCAATAGCGGCTCTAACTAGTCCCGTCAAATTATCCAAAAGAAACGAAGCCATTTTTTTATTCCTTGTCGAGTATTTCCATCACTACGACCATTTTTTAGATCTATTGTGATGTATCCCCTCGAATAAATTGCACTACCGAACATGGATTTGTTCTACAAAAATCGAAGGGTTCTATTAGCCCTTTGTCGAAGAACTGACTTCTTCAATGTAAATTGCCAGACAGTGGCATAACAAATGTCCCGAGTCATCTTTTTTCCATACCACTAAAAGCGACATGAATCATCTAGTTTGCAATCACCTTCAAGTGAAAGCGGATCGAACAATGGCTGTTAAAAACCAGTGTATATGCTTAGAGCTTTTCTAGAAAGATCAAGTATTTTGCGAGTCATAGAAATATATGAAGTAATGAATTGCTTTTATTGCCTAGCTGTGAAAGTGTTGTTCCAGTTTTCATTTACTTTTGAATATTCCCAGGCTTTTAGCTGCATTCTAAGAGATGAAGCAGATAAACTACAAAAGGGCTCAGGTCCTAGGAACTGATAAGACAATCCGAGTCTTGCTAGTGTATCGGCTCGTTCATTTCCACCAATTCCGTAGTGTTAAGAACCCAGTGTAGATTGTTTTGATTACCACAAGACAATTTTTGAAGTGATAGAACACATTTCCGAACATAACAGAACATTCCAGAATTGCTTGAAGTTCAGCTTGGAATACAATAGGCCACCTGCCCATCGGAACCGACATGTCTATCCCTGGACCAGTTACTTCCTGCTCCAAATTGATTGTTCATTCTTGAACCATCTGTAAAGAAAACTATCGATCCTAGACAAAGATTCGACCACCGCATTCCCACGCATCACGCCCATAATCAAATACTTGATCACGGTCGAAGTTGTAGGGTAGGGAACGGCTTTTTTGCAGTATGGCGCTCCATCTAGTACAGTATGGCGCTCCATAAAAATGAGCATTGTAGGTTAACGTTTACCCCGTGCTTGGAATAAGGGCCTCGGGGTGCTTAAGCCGTTCCCTACCCTATTTTTTTTCATCCAATCTTCGTTGTTCATAAATAAAGAATTCAGTTTAATAATTTTTAGAATGCTTGGATGTCCTATTAGACCACTATCGAAGAGGTTCACAGATCTTTTAATCCTCAGATCGCTCTTTTCAGCTTCTTGTTGTACGAATTGATGCAATGATAGTATGTATAGTAAAGCATCCAGTGCTTTCGATGGTGTACTTCTCATTGCACCAGTGATTGAAAAAGTTGCTAGTCTTTGAAGTATTCCTAAGTTTCTCTGATCAACTCTCTCTTTCGTTTTTGGCCCACCAGATCAATGAAACATAGGTAACCCGGGGTTTCACAATTGCCGAGGTAATCCAATGAATCATATTCGGCTTCAGTCCCCACTGCTTCCCAAATGTTCTTTTGCTTATGCATAGAGCATTGGTTGTTTTGGTTATCGTCTGCTCTAGATGTGTATTCCAATTAAGATTGCTGTCAAGGATTACTCCAAGGTATTTGACAGTATCTGAAAGTTCCAAAAGAGTACCTTTCAATGTTAGTATTTGAAAATAATTCCCAATGGATTTTGAAATTCCCGACTGTTTTCCGGCGTATTTACACAGAAAAAAATAATGAATTTTAACAAGCGCGTAAAATTTCCCTTCGTTTAATTCCAAGCCAAAGGAGTCATAAGCAACGAAATTGTATGCAATGTTTCATGCTCCATACAACAATGTTGGCAATCTTTCATACAACAGGCTAGATTCAGGCGTTATCTGGCTTAAATTTACATGAAATATCCCATTATTTCCTGCTAAATCTAGCATTACCTTTATGTGCGTTAGATAACGCAGAAAATTCAATGTTTCTTTTTATCTGTGTACCGATGATTTTAAATTCCCTTGATTTTCCCGAATTTCCCGTTTTTCCCGAGTCTGTGACCACCCTGCAATTACTAACCCGGTACTAGTTATCAAGATTTGAATAAGCTAAATTGTTATATTAGAAATTTGATAGAACCAAATCGAGTTGCATCAAACTTCCCAAAGACATCCCGGCAGGATCTTTCTAATGCCAAGAAACAGTACATTTCCACCTTCTTGCAAGCAAAGGTATGCGAAAACATACACAATCACACTCGCTGTGATGACTTTTCGAGAACCCATCATCTGTGTAGGTAAAATCATAACAAAAACTAAACAAACCAACGTCCGTCAATGGCCGCTCGCAGCATAGCTACCCAACAAGCAATAACGTTAAGAAAAACGCTTAAACTTAACATAACAAAATCATAAGTATGTAGCATTCTGCACCGTAATCATATGTGCATACATTATTATTAGGTACTCCCCGCAGCATGTTCTCCGTCGGTTCAGTTTCCGAAGCTCGTTTTACAATCTTCCTTTTGTCCCAGCCAGTCACCACCGTGGCCAGCGCGTCAGTAGTTTGATCGTGTCTTTTACATATTTTATTTGACTTCGGAACGCAGTGCGACGTACGGGTGGACGGAGTAGATGCGATTCCCAATGGGTTTTGCACACCCTTGAATGGTTTTTATGTGCAGCAGTATCTTCAAGCAGCAGCAGCAGATTGTCGGATTGGTAGTAGTAGCAAAACATGAATTTGAATATAATAACATCATTGTTAATGCGCAATTGGCAATCGCCGTGAGCGCGCAAGTTCGTTTCCGCTTTTTTTGGCAGTCGCTATATTTTGCGGTCAGTTTCATTCCCTCCCTTTTTTCGCGCCGTTCACGGACGTTCAAAAATCCTGGGTTCTAATTTGTTTATGCTAATATTTCGGACAGTCAACTCTCCTCGGGTTCCTTATCAAAGGACCCCTCGAAGTCCAACTCACGCCGAATCTGATGACAAGGCAGTCGTCGGCCGTGCTGCGGTTCTTGCCCTGGTTCTCGATGTTCCCCATTGTAATCACTGCTGTCACAACGACGATGATTGGGGAATGGTGGTTGAGGTGATGGTGATTGTTACCGTAGCGTTCGTACAGCATCCGCCGAACCGCTACCCTTAGGCACTAGTCCAGCGACGATGGGCTGCCGGGGCCGCCCATGATGTACGACCCGGGCTGTGGGACACGTATCCATCGAGGTCGAGCGAACCTTCCCCTTGTCCGAGTCGAGGATTTTACCCTCCTGCTTCATCATCATCCGGCGCCATTTTGCGCGTGCGTTCTGGAACCAGACCTGGAATAATTGAAAGGAAAAAAAGGGAAGAAACCGGAATAAACAAAGACGGTTTTCAACAAGAGCATTCGACTGTGGGAGTCCATAGGAAGTTGTCGTGCTGTGTGGGTGGTATTTTTTCTATAGTTCGTTCCTCGCTTTAAAGATGGTGCTCGTTAGCACGGAATGAGCTATTTCTTTGGAAGAGGAGATTTTCTTCATTTCCCGTGGCATGAGATTGATTGAGAAAATAGATCCGGCCATTTGTCTCACAGGCATGCAGCAATTCGAATAATTGCAATTTGTGAATTTTTTGAAGCGTGGCTCAACCGCTGTACAGCGTATAATTCTTACCTGGAGCACCCTCTTGGGCAGCCCTGTTTTTTGCGAAAGCTGTTTCAGATCCTTCGCGTCCGGATTATGATTAATAGCGAAGTAGGACTTCATCGTCCTGAGCTGGTGGTGCTTGAAGGACGTCCGCATCCGTTTGGCTCGTGACGACGACCCAAGGCCTCGGCTGAAGCCCAAGTCTAGGTACTCGGTGTTCAAATCTGCAAGTAGGCCGAGAAAGAGATAAAAATCCTAGTTAATACAAATGTGTGGTCGAAAAAGACAGTCTGCTGGTCGGGGTGCAAGAAAGGTTGGGCTCTGCGCACACGTTCAACGACAGTGTGAACGCAGTTGCTGTTATCTTGCGTTGATGGTTGATGAGCTTTTGTCGAGTTTCGAGGCGAAAAAAAACACAAAACATGACTCCATATGACATACAACTGGTCGGAGCCCTAAAGGAATCATCCGAAAGTACTTTTGCTCGAACCTGGTAATAATCGTAAAAGTAATAAGATGTCTTCATTGCTCTGAACACCGCTTTGGGGCTTAGGGTTTTACGACCGCGAATGTCGTTTCTCGTTCGTAGGGAGCGCAGTTTAAGTGCCAACCAAGATTTGGCTTCGAGGAATCGCACACTCCAACACGTATCGCGAAAGCTCTCCCTCTTATCGTCGAATGAATGAAAAATAAGATGGTGAAGAAGAAGCGGTAACGGGTGATGATGATCTTGAAGGTCGCAAGAGTTAAATTTATGATTCCCTTGTCGCCGTGATGCTTAGCCCCGGTGGGAGAGAGAGAGATAAAAATGAGAGTCAAATGTAGGTAATAAACATTTGGCGCTGGAGGAGGTTACCTTTTTTTTGTATTCTGGGAAATGAATAGCTCTACAGGTGTAATGAAAACAACATGTTTTAAATATTTAACATAAGAATTTGGTTGCCTCCCTGGAAACCAATCCATGCCATCTAAAGTTTTCGAATATTAATTGTGTTTACATAGAATGCCATTTAATTAAAACAAATAGATAATTTGAAAGTTTTTCATTGTTAAACTGCGTATGAACTTGCTTGGGTTCACATTTATAATAAATCAAGAATTGTTATAAAAAAGTCCATAATCAGAAAACAGTTCTGCAACTATCTAAAGCGTGAGGTGCAAACTTTCAACGCTGGGTTTTAAGATGCACCGGAAATAGGCAAAAAGTCTATGTGGTTCTATCCTTTATGACAATGCATGAGCTTTCTGCATACTCAACCTGTCAAATCGTCACATCATTCCGTCTATCTTCAATTTAAAAAAAAAAACCGACCTATCACATCCATCTGCGTCATTGTAGTGACATAAAATCTACAAACCATCTACCTAAATAACCCATCGCTTATCGTTTTTTTATGGCAAAACGTAAAACTTTCATTCAACATTTCCCTCCTCAGCGCCAGCATCTTTCCTTCGCCGGTCATCGTTGCCGTTAAAGTTTATCGCATTTCAGAGTTTGTTGGAGTGGGTTGATTAAGGTAAAAAATGATCTTTCGACGGGCGGGCTTTGAGTGAATGTGTATTAGTTCCCCCGAATAGACCCTTGTCGATCTCGGTTCACAGCATCATATCCCATTCAGAGATTTCAAAGCTGGCGGTATTGCTGTCGGAGTTCCTCGTTATTTTATAGTCACCCCGTTAAAGATCCACACCATCTATTCCCACGGTTTTGGGTGATGTGTTGTGCTATTCGGCGGAGCCAGCGAACGCCGAAATCCGGTAGCCGAAGGTATCGCCGCCACCGCGATCGTCGCGTTCGTTTGAATATGGGAAAAAAGGAGGCACCTTTAAAGAGCAACAAGTCAAACGATTCGGCAAGTTAGGCTCATAAAAAATATCCAAGATCTATGCTTAAATGCGCGCCAACTTTACACAAAAAGAAGAATAACAGCTCAAATAGACCAACGTCAAAGAACATCAAACATGATGCTGGATGAGTAGGAAATTATACAGGATCACGTCTAAACGACGGTGGAATCATCCAGAAAACGGTTAAACATAGCTTCTTGGGGCTGGGATCCTCCCTCGCACTCAAACACATTGTACAGGATGGCACCTATAGTCGATTGAATAAACCGAAATTCGGTAGCTGCCACTGTCTGGCTTCGAGGGATCAAAGAAGAAAAAAGATCAATAATAACCGGCTTTCGGTTCGATGCAAACAGCCCGACCCAGACAGGGCGAGACAATGATACTCCGGGAAGGTGCCCTGAAGGCGTCCGAATCAATTGTTTGTCCGGTTGTTGGGAAGTTGAAGTTGGTGGTCAGTCGTGAGCAGTAGGTTACTGGAGCCACGAGAGAGACAGACGCTTGGCAGCCGTGCTAATGTCAACTGTAAATAACATGCCGGAGAGGTTGTTTCATCATTTCCCTGGAGGTGAGATGTGAAATTCTTTGTTAAGAATTTCAAAGACCTGCTGCAATGGGGACCTTAAGCAGATATGATATTTAAAAAAAAGTCTTGCATTTACACTGCATTTTGATTCTTTTTCACAAAAGTTCAGCTTTTGTAAACATAAATCGAAAATTCATGAAGATCTAGAACGATCATGTAATTTTTCACATCATGATATTTCTAATTTTACTTGTTTTGTAAAATGGAATGTAAAATTGTAACTTTGGTTGTACTGTCACGTTATTCTAAGGTACTGCCACTAAGATAAACTACAATATAATGCAGTATTTGAAAAATAAACAAGTTATGTATTACATGCAATGATTACCATAAACAATAAAATAGTTAACTTTTCACAAGTTTTCGGCACAACTTGCTGTTTACTTTCTAAATAATCAGGAAACTTAAAAATTTTATTTCTCAAAACATTTCGAAACGCATTTTTACATCAATTCTTGGTTTGCCTCTGCCAAACTAGAGATAGACAAAAGGAATATTTCAGAAATACAAATCCGCACATCGAGCAATGAGTAAATCTAACTTCATTGAGTGGAGGTTGAGAGGTTTGTGACCTGTTATGTGGGACCAGTAAGGGCATAATGAGGCATCAAGAGCAGTGTGCTAGTGATTGAGTTATTAGTACACGACACTGAAGAAGTCTGCACTTTGTAGACGAAATACGCGTATCTGTCAAGATAAGTAAGAAAAGTAGTTGGAATTAAATGGAAAAAAATAATTTTTCTTCTCATTTCTAGTTCTAAATACTGTTGAAATTACATTACACCAACAATGTTTTGTAAAACGTCTTCTTTTTTCTAATAAAGATGGTTTAGTTGTACAAGATTGTGGTTTCACTGCCAACAGGAAGCGTATTATAGATTCTCAGCATTTACTTTTCAACAATTGGCATAGTAAAGATGCTACAAACCTATCACGCTAAGGACTAGTGTTCAAATCTCAACGTTGGCGTTGTTATATTTTTGTATGGGAATGTTTTTTTTTATTTTATGTTTTATAAGGCTTCACTTTTTGTGTTTTAAGCGTCATTTAAGGTATGAAATGAGGTATTATACGCTTATATTGATTACCGGTATGTGTCATGTAACAGTACTTTCAACTTATTTATTGCAAGCTGTGTTGCTTGGGTATAGCTTTTTGGGCTATATAAAGTTACGTTACATGTTCAACCAAATTCAGTGAATCTTTTGGAACGTAAAAAAACATTATGAGAAAATCTGAGATTATCTAGGTCATCCAAACTGTTTTTGAGTTCAGAACAATAGATCTACAGTTGTAACAGTAGTTTTTTGGGCTTTATAGGGTGTTTGGTTCCTTAGTGCAATTTTTTCAGGGGTGATAGGAAATGATCCTCCTTTGGCCCAGTCGGTGGCTGGGTTCGATTCTCGGTCTGGTCTAGGTATTTTTCGTTAAATTTCTCGACTCCCTTGGCATTGTGTATGATTTTACTTACCACAGCAATACTTATGGTACCTGGCATAAATGGTTCACAGATAATAACTGTGCACGGCCAGCCATTGACTCACTTTCGTCATAAGTGGAATCACTCAAATTTGAGTAAATGTAACTGGAATTGACAAGTCGACAAATCAAAAACATCCGTCTGATTTAAGTCGATGTTTTTGATATGTCAACTTGTCAATACCAGTTAAATTTACTCAAATTTGAGTGACTCCCTTAATGACAAAAGGGAATCAAAAACGACTCAAAACTGAGTTAAAATGGCTGGCCGTGTGGAAGTGCTCTTAGAACACTAAGTTGAGAGAAAGCAATAAGCTAATTGTTGAAGCAATAAACATGCTAAGAAAGAAGAAAGAAGGGGATAATATTTGATGTGATTTTCTGATACATGTTATTGTTTAGTTTGGTGTTACTTGTAAATTTTGCTACCTAACAAGATTCTTTTTCACTCATTGAAAAGCTGAGCAATTTTCCTTCATAACTTCATTTACAATTTGAGTGGTCTATTGTTTTGATTTACTATTTTTCGGTGGTGTGTGATCGCACAGAAAAAAAGAATAAAGAACAATAAGACTACAGCTAGGTTAGATGTCTTGATAATTAATTATATGTTTGAGGTCGATCATTAGTTCACCAGTAAATGCTTTATTATCGGTCATAGCGCATTATTTTTTATTCCAGTTAAATATTGTTCGCAGCGTGAGTGATCGAGTGAGCACAAAAAAAAACAATAAAGCTCTCAGCGAAAGATACGGAAAAATATACTTAAAGTGGAACAAAAGAAGCAGGATCAGCAAGGAAACATCAAACATTACTGGTGAGATCTAAGCAATTATAAATAATTACGAAATACATACTACTAAATACGTCCCATGATCGTAACAGCACATGTTGCGATAATGGAAGTGTAAATGTAGTACATATATCCAATTGATATAAGTATTGTGTTAATGTGGGGCTTGTTGTAAGTGAAAGTGACCTTGAAATGGACGTGAGTGACCAGGCATTCTGAAATGGGTCACTGGATCTCAACAGAGTTATTAGATGTATTAGAATAAAAGCGTGATAGCTGCAGACATTTTTCTTCCATAAAACACTGCTGGACAGTGGGAGTTGGATTGTATATACGCACGCACGCACACACACATAACTTCATTTACACTTTGAGTAATTGTCATTTAGTATCTTTTAAGGGGTAAACTTTTCTTTTAAATATCTTTTTCAAGACTTTTCTTCGCGTTTTTTGCGTAAAGCACGTTAAAAACAGTAGTAAATAATTTGACTTTTAGCTTTAAAAGCGTTATTCAAGTCTCTTTTTGACAAAAACCTTCTACACTGATAAAGTCTTTCTTTGTATTATCCCATACGCGGGGTAACGATCTGTGATGATGTTGTTTTGAGAAGGAAATAATTTCTCATCACCATGAGGCACTCCTAGAGGCTCATGGTGATGAGAAATTATTTCTTCCTCAAAACAACATCATCAAAAACCTTCTATTTGGTCTAGATTTTTTGCAATTTTGGTTAGAATACACCATGTTGTGCCTCCAATTAGCAAATAATAATTTCACGAATTCAACCCCATCGCTTGTGTATGACAAAACCCTTTAAAAAGAGATATTTTAAACATCCCAAACAAAACACTATATTTTAATTACTCAAACTGAAGCTGTTCTGTAGGAAACTGTCTCAGGTTTCAAATCAAGGAAGAACAATCTTGCAAAGTAGCATAAGTTTATAGTTACAATAAATTTAAGATGAACATGTACCGAAACATTAAAAGTTAAATAACACCTGAAACTTTAAGATTTGACCATATACTTCGAACTTTTTTTTATCAAATAACTATCCCCTATCACTCCTGAAAATATTTGCTCTAAGAAACCGAACACCCTGTATAAGGATACGATATTCAAGCATATTCAATGAATATTCTGGACGGATAACCGTCATTATTTTATAAATGAGTGATTCTCTAGGTAATGCAAACCGTCGTGGAGTTCAGAACGAGAAATCTACAGTAGTAGATTTAGTAGCTTTTTATGCTATACAAAGTTACGTCACGTATTCAAGGATATGCTGTGAATATTTTTAGTTATCCAATCTGTCCTGGCGTTCAGAACTGAAGAGATACAGATGTAGCAGTAATTTTTAGACATTAAAAAGTTACATTAAATATTCAAACATATTCAATAAATATGTTTAAGGTCCATAAACATTCTAAAGTAATTTGACTGCTCCAGGTCATCTAAACTATCATTGAGATCAGAAAATAAGACCAACCATCATATCAAAACGATATTGGTCGATGCAAAGCACCAATTTGTATTGAAACAATTTTAAAGCGGGTTCCATACTCCAGAAAAGTTCGAATTACATAGAATATCCAAAGATTATCTCATGATATCTATTGGACTTCCGTAACATTCATTTAATATGATTGGAAACATATCAGAGCTAAGTATAGCGGATGAAGCTATTGTAGCTATTGGGTGATAAAGAATATCTCAAGATTATATCATAATATCTGCTGGTCTTCCACGATATTCATTGATTATGTTTGAACACATATTGAAACTGTGTATAGCTGATAAAGCTACTGTTCTAATAGTAAAGGATGTCCACAGTTAAATTGCATCACTTTAAACTCGTCCTCAAAAACAAGTCTCTCAACTGATTGTCATGAAATATTCAGGAAATAAAATACAATTTATGATCTTGGTTAAGGTATTTTTATTTCACTGTATTTCTTTACCAAATTCAAAAGCCCGAACTTTCTTCTTGATACCACGCAAAAGATTTTGTAATACCGCGCATAAGATGCTTTCATCCGTTTCCTGTTCTTTAGTGACAACTTCAGGATGCTTACGAAGTTTCGGCACGAAATTGACACCATTCTTATTGTACCACTCCAGAACATCCTTGAAGTAGTGACAAGAGGCTAGGTCCGGCCAAAAAATTGTAGGAACGTTGTGTGTTTTGAGAAACGGAAGCAGTCGTTTTTTTTTAGGCATTCATTCATGTATACTTGACCATTTACAGTTGAAGTTGTCACGAAAGGCTTGCTTCGTTTTCCACACGCACACATCCTCTGCCAAATTATGATTTTTTTGGGGAACTTTGACACTTTCTGTTTCCTGAGAGACTCTGAAACATCGAACATGTCTTTCGCAGTCACATACTCGTTGCCGGGAATTTGTTTAAAGCCCGCTTTTACGTGCGTTTCATCGTCCATGATGCAGCAGTGTGGTTTCGTCAACATTTGTGTGTCCAGCTATGCGCACGTGTTTTAGCTGTCCTATTCTGTTTTTTATTGTGGTTTGGAGCATTCTGAACTTTTAATGAACGGAACCTGGCTCGTTTCTTGGCTCTCTGCACGAAACTTTTGGTCAAGTGCAGCTTTTTCGCGAAATCCCGAACGAAACAGTTGGGTTTGCGTCTAAAGGCAGCAAACACTAGCTTGTGATCCTTCACACAGTACGGAAAACTTTTTCTACCACTCACCTTCTTCCGATCGACAGTTAAATGTTCCTAGAAACGTGTTATGACACGAACCACTGTAGACTGGTGAATTTTCAACATTTTTCCGTTAGCTCGGTGCGAAAGAAGTGTGTTGTCGAGGTGCCTGTGCAAAATGTTCTTGCGCACTTGCTGTTGCTTCGACTTCATTTTTGAAACTACGACACACTTCACAATGAAAGTCACGCAGTGTAAACAATACACACTGAGGTCCCAAAATTTCTTTGAAATCAACCCAAAGGGCGAAATGTTACAGCTTATTGAAAGTGATGCAATTTAACTGTGGAAACACTTTAGATGTAGAAGGAGATGTTCGTTCATCACCATGAGGCATCAAGAGTGAACATTAATGTTTTTGGCTAGAATGAAAGATATGAAGAGAAAGTGTTGATAGTTCCGTCACGCATATTTCTCTTCATATCTTTCATTCTAGCCAAAAACATTAATGTTCACTCTTGATGCCTCATGGTGATGAGTGAACATCTACTTCTACATCATAGTTGTTATTCCACGCACGGAGAATACATAACATAACAATTAATGTACACTTTATATGTTAATTTCTAAACTCCAGGACAGTTTGGATGACATAGAATATTCTAAAATTATCTCATAATGTCTGTTGGTCATCCAGGATATTTATCGAATATGTTTGAATACACTAAGGTCTTTTTAATACAGTTTGTTATCGGCTATAACTCCAGAACGGAACAACTTATCGACCTCAATCGAATCACATTTTTCTTTTTGGGCAAAAAGTAATCATTTGGCAGTTTTACAAAAAGCTCACAATTTTTTGTTATAAATACTCAAAATTTTAAGAACTGCATTTTTTAAATTGCATGCAAACAAAATCTAATAAATTTAAAATACTTATCCATGTAAATTGATCACCTCTATTTAGTCTTTTTTACGCGGTTTCCTAGTAAAAATGGAAAGCATCCCCCGTGTAAAAAAAAAAATGTGTACATACTGTTCTAGATCTAAAGTTCTAAGCTCCAGGACAGTTTGGACGACGTAGCACATCTCTAAAATATTTTTCCTACTTTTTCAATCATTTCTATGCTATTGAGCATCAAATAAAACAGAACACATCAAATTGATTTTATAAAAACGCTTCCAAAAATTTAGGGCTTGAAGAGTAAAAGAGTCACATCCTATCATGTTAAATATGCTGCTGATCCTAGAACATTTTTTTTATTACAAATTTAATAACTGTGATTGCCAACTGTTCTGGAGTTCAGAAATTAACATCTCAAGTGTGTCCATAGTTAAAATGCATCACTTTCAATAAGCTATAACATTTCGCCCATTGGGTTGATTTCAAAGAAATGTTGAGACCTCAGCGTGTATTGTTTACATTGCTTGAGTTTTATTGTGAATTGTGTCGTAGTTTCAAAAATGAAGTCGAAGGAACAGCAAGCGCGCAAGAACATTTTGTTTAAAATTGCGTTATTTTTATTTTTGCTTCTTTTCGACGGGCGACGGTCTTCCGTATTGCAAAAATGCAACACTATATGTGTTTTCAATATTTTACTAAATGATTTGATCATTGAGTAAAACGTGGGAATACATATTCACGAATATTAAATCTTTTTTAAATGTTATTGTCCATTCCGTTTAATGAAATGGTCTGCTTTTTTGTTGTGATTCTGTCCATAATGTTGAGTTAAATATTAATCTGATCGTTATTTCTTTTTGGGTCATGATGGTCAAAACGCCTACTACTTCTAACAAATTTGCGTTTTGAAATTTATTTAATCAATGAAATGCTAATGGAAACTGGAACTTTTCTAGCAGCTCTTGAATCCAGAAGAATGTGATAATCTTGATTCTTACAGATAGGCAATAGGTTCTTGAAATAACGATACCTTCAGTTCAAAAATTAAGCCATTTTGAAGCATTTTACCAGCCGTGCAAGGATCGAAAAGTTGTTTGAATTCTACCAGTTTAAGAAATGTCGATTAT